>JAPYZO010007034.1:0-19860 GCA_030522905.1 Torymus flavipes | reverse complement strand
GGCATTCTAAAGTGCGTGAAAAAATGCAAATTTTCTAAAATTTTTGTTTAATTACGATAGAGAAAAAATGAAATTCAGGTGTCCGGTAAGGTAGGGATTGTGTCGGTACAATTCATAATCAAAATTTATGACCAAAAAAATAAATAATCTTTGTCCAATACAAAACGAAAAGGCAATGAAGCCAATACAATTAAAATAAAAAAATTACAGGTGTCATCAACATTGTACCGGGAAGCGGATCAATCACTGGCAACGCAATCGTGAAGCATCCGTTGGTCAGGAAGCTCGGGTTCACCGGATCCACCGAGATCGGTCAGATGATCATGAGGTCTTGCGCGGACAGTAACTTGAAGAAGGTGTCCCTCGAACTGGGTGGTAAAAGCCCACTGGTGATATTCGAGGACGCGGACATGCAGCAGGCCGTCAGACTGGCGATGAGCAGCGTCTTCTTCAATAAGGGCGAGAACTGCATTGCTGCTGGTAAGTTCGTATGCGTAAATTCAACTTTACGATAAAATCTTTAGTGTTGATTGTCGCGCTCTATTAAAAATTTTTACCAAGTAATTTCAGATTTTTGTAAAACGATTTTTAAATCATTCTTATTAATATAGATGTATGCAATTGATTCCTTTGTAATTAATGACTGTTCTTCATAATTTCTTAAAAAATTCTTATATATAGTATTACTTTAGTTTGTCGCTGTATCTATGCGTAAAATATAAACATTAAGAATATTTTTAAAATTTTAAAAAATTGCCGCACAATAATAATAAAGCAACCTAATCAATTGATATCCCAGGTCGCATCTTCGTCGAGGAGCGCATCCACGATGACTTCCTAGCGCGCGTCATCGCCGAGACGAAGAAGATCGCGATCGGCGATCCCCTGAACCGAGGCACGTCCCACGGACCCCAGAACCACAAGGCCCACCTGGACAAGCTCCTGGAGTTCGTGGACGCCGGGGTGAAAGAAGGCGCGCGTCTGGTATACGGAGGCAAGCGACTGGCCCGTCCCGGATACTACTTCGAGCCGACGATCTTCGCGGACGTGCGCGACGGCAGCTTTCTAGCGCGCGAGGAATCCTTCGGACCCATCATGATCATCTCCAAGTTTAACTCGGCCGACCTCGACGCTGTCATCGCCCGCGCCAACGACACCGAGTACGGCTTAGCCTCTGGTGTGCTGACCAAGGATATCAGCCGGGCGCTGAGGTTCGCTGAGAAAATCGATGCTGGCACGGTGTTTGTTAACACCTACAACAAGACGGACGTGGCCGCGCCGTTCGGCGGGTTCAAGAGGTCCGGCTTCGGCAAGGATCTGGGACAGGAGGCGCTCAATGAGTACCTCAAGACCAAGACCATCACCATCGAGTACTAGTGAGAGAAAAATGGATTTTTGCGATAGAAATTTGAGTTTTGTTTTGTCACGGCGAATCTCTCAAGTTGATATATGCATCGTATACTGATTTTTCAAACAGAGAATTATTACCTTGCTGAATGATGAGATTATATACAAGAGATTTGAAATTTTCGTACCTGCGTAAGAATGTAATGATTTTCATTAGAAATATTTTGTTAGACATAAGTATACGAAAAATAGTTCATTGTCGAAAGCATGAAGACATCGTTTCCACGAAAAAGCTTATTGTACATATATATACCTGCGGTGCCTTCAGTGTTCAAGTAGATTCTTAAGCTTTTTCTCATTTTTTTTTCTACAATGAAATCATACATCAATCAATGTCATATCTTTATCTTTTTATAAAGAGGTTGTAGTTATCTAAAAATAAGTCAGCAATATTTTAGCAATATTTTAATAAAAAAATAAAAATAAAAAAAAAATTAAACATTAAAAGTGCAATGAAAAAGTTTATTTAGAAAATTGTATTGTTATCGTTGGTACGTACGCGGTCAAGTTGAGATTTAAATCAAATTTTCAATTTGACTTAATTAAGTTTGGTGATGAATAAATTGAAAGTTACTCATCGCCCGTACTATGGAGTTATATGAACAATCAGCGTTATTCTCACGATTCTTTTTCTCTATTTCGGAGTAAACCGGATGCGTGGCTCGTGTATTGGATATGGAGTGATTTTATCAAGAAGTGCGTATGTGATAATGGAGAATGGTTGGCTACATGCGGTTTTCCAAACTCCTTTATTTCTTGGGCGATAAACATATCTCGAATGAGAATTTTAAAATAATTATTATTTTTGTTATCTTTGTATCATTTATTTGTTATATTTTGATGTTTTCTACTGAATCTTAAGGTTCAATGTACCTATATGATAATAGTTGTTAAAACATCTTACCTCTTATATTTTACACTCAATGTTATACACGTAATAATATAAAATCCAATAAATGCACTCTGTTAAATGCAAGTTATACTTGAATAATTTTCATGAAAGAAATGTTGATTTACGGAATTTTTCGTCGATTCCAATTCATTTACAACAATATTATATATTGACAAATTACAAAATACGATTTACAATGATATGAGTCATTTCTACAATATTAACGAATATTGTGAGGAATCATGTGGATCAGTGTGGAGTGGCAAATGAATATGGGGCTTGCCTTAGATGTTTGTAAGGGCCCAATCAGGTTCTCCGTAAGAACTCCTAGCAAGGCGGGTAGGCACACCCGTCCGGCCCTGATAGTCCTAATATATAGAGCATTAGAGTGACGCTGCGTAAGGGCTACCACATGTGGCCCTGACTATATGGCCTAACGTTCATTCCCGGATCCTCGCCTTACGGAAGCATCGCATGCACGTGGTTTCATTTTTGTGGTAAAAGAAACTTCTTAATATAATGGATAAATACTTTTCCCGCATACCTTTATAAAATTTTTATTTTTATTCGATTCATAAATCTACCAAGAGCATAAATAAACCTAAAAAACAAACAATTCTTAAAATTAATTTCGTTAAAAATTAATAAAAATTGAACTATAATTTTCCTCCTTTTCATGCCAATACACACCTCGTCACACTCCAGACCCAGAAAAAACAAGACCGTCGGTCAACTGGTAGACCCGGAAATCCACCAAAATTCATCTCCGTTTCTATCGACCAGCCGCAGATCATCACTCAAAAAACATCAACCCACAAGACTTCGATACACACAAACATACTGCACACATATATGTAGCGCCCAATACTCCTTTACAACGCTCGGCGCACTTAGCATATTTATCGCGCTCGCGCGGCGTGGAAATGCAAATTTCATCGGCGGTTGGCCCTGGCGCGCTCTTTTAGGCCACTGTCCTTTGACCCCTTCGCGTACTCGCGAACACTAGTAAAAGTAGGGGTACAAGACGGAGTGTGTATGCGTGTGCTGTACGCTGAAATGCTCGGGAAGCAGATGATGAAAGAGAGAGAGAGAGAGAGAGAGAGAGAGAGGTGCAAAGAAAACCGATGGTTTGGGAATCGCCCTCGTGAATGGGATCGATCGGTTGTATGAACGTTCCTATAGGCTTTTTAGAGATGCTTTTTTCTAACTTTTTTCTCCTGATCTGTGACGATTAATCGTGTTATGTGACTAACGCTGTGTATTTTCAGCTCACGTGAATAAATCCATACTCGAATTGATTAAAAATTACTGCGAAGTCGTTCGAATACTTGTCGCCGCGGTAACATTGCGTTTTAGAATATTTATTTTATACCCCTGCAGGCCAACTGTCATATTTATGCAATATCGCTATGCAAAGTAGTATTGTTGTAAAAATCTTTTATCCGTAAAATATATAAAAACACCAAAGGGATTCTTACAAATTTCGCAAAGTATAAGTATACATATACATGTACAATAATTTTTTTTCGTACATATAGATGCCCTCCCCACTGAAGCTCGCATTCGAGTGTACTTCGCTCTCTTTACACTTTATGTAGATGCATTTTCTCCCTCCTCTTTCAACGCACACTGCAGAGATAAACACGCTCTTACAAGCGCGCTCTATTCACTACATCGCGTTCTCCTCCTAAACATTCGCGGACTTCGCACTGCGGTACCATTGTATAATGTAAACATACAACCTATTATACAAATTATTCGCCGTTACGCGTTTATATATTACATGTATAGCCCCGCGACAAGTCACGAAACACTCGAGCACGCGCTTCAACCCTATATGCATAAAATACAGCCATCCATATGAATTCTTAAGTACTTATATACAGGCACGCATATAACCCGCTCGCGTGAAGTGCGAATTGGCAAAGGCTGCGCACGTGCATGCGACAACAGGATCTCGTTTCAGTCCTTTCCGACCAAAAAAAAAACCGACGGAATTCCGTTACGCGCCTCGGCATAATCCGTCGTTTGAAGTATACTCCACGAAAATCCCGAACTTCACGTTACACATGGCCCGTATGGGTCTATATATCTATATAAATACGCGTACGTGTATAGACATAGAGAAAGAGAGAGAGGAAGTAAAGGAAATGAAGGGACAAAGGCACTGTACGGGCGCACGTGTGAGAAAAGGGAGGAGAGGCAGCCGCTGCTGCTACTGCAGATGCGTTTTTTCGAAGCGCGCGCTGCGTGATGTACTTATGTATGTGTACGCGGTGTGTGTGTGTGGTGCGATCATGATGATGAAGAAAGAGAGGGGGGCGCGTGCATTTCGTCGGTTTTCAGGCCTGGAAATCCGCGGCGCGCGAACGCGACGAGTCGATCTCGAAACTTCAGCCTGAGCGGAGTCCCGAGATGACGATGGAGCTGAGAGTTTAGTGCTTGGAGAGTCGCTTTTTTGTGAGGAGTTTAGAAAAGTGTGATTTGAGGGTTTTTGGAGTTCTGCTGACGGCGTTTGGATTTATGAACGAAGTGATCTTTTTATTTGGGGAAATGTTTATAGTAGGAGTCTTGGAAGGAAGGTGGTGAAGAGTTTTTTTTTATTGGATAAAGGAATTCTTTAAAGAAGAAAACGTAAGGAAAATAAGGTATATTATACACTTGTGTTTTAATTATAATCGCAAGATTTATGATCGGTTGATAGATCTTATATATATATATTTTTTTTTATATAGCAATTGTAGAAATCATTAAGCGAAGCACACTTAATGGATAATTACGGTGAATCAAGGAAATTTGTGTATAAAAAATATGGTATGAATGATTTACCATAAAACTTATCTTATTTACTTCCAATATTAAAATATTTTGATAGGGAATAAACGAAATAAGTGAGTACCATGAAAATTGTATAATTAAAAAAATTTAATATTTAATATCTATACCATTTTATTTTTCAGTACATAAAATTAATCAAATAAGATTTTTGATTTTCAAATATTTACTATGTTTCATCAACATCTTACTTTGGTGAGTCCGTAAAGAAATAAATATAATATACTTATCTAAGAACTCGCGTGTGATCATATCATACCTTAATTATTCGAAAACATTTTCTATACTCTAACGACACAAATCGTAATACAATCAACGAAAACCACATCCCAATACAAAAAGTGCACATTGTACATATCTTACAATAATTACAATTCTTAAACTAACCTCAGACATCCAACCATTCTGAATTGAGACCGCGCATCAAGATTTTTTCGTAATTTGTAAAATAATAACAAAATCTCAACGCATCTTGAAAAAAAATAACGATACAACGATGAACCAATCGATACTCGGCACAACCGACAAAAATACTCGACGACACAAACAGAACACAATGTAAATACCAGAGGCGCACAAAGAGAGCCGAAAACAGCTCGACGGCCGCGCGCGCGATTCCATTATTCAAGGCAAAACGGCGCTCGCGCGGAAATCGGCTCGCTACTCGTCATTTCAAAGTGAGATTAGTGCCTTAATCGAATGCAGAGCCGACAAATCACGCGTATAGGTATATAGCGCGCGCAGAGTGTGTGTATATTTATAGGTGTACACGAACGTATAGGGGAAGTAAGCCCGAGGAGAGAGAAAAGCGGAAAGACAACAACAAGGGGGAAAAACGGCCGCGTATTATTGCACTGATGCAGTTTCGGACGACGGCGATGACTGCGTTTTTTCGAAGGCGCGCGGGGTGCAGCGTATTACGTAGAACCGGTAGCGTATGGGAACCACGTGCGCTGTTTGCGCGGTCCGTCGATATGCACCCTCCAAAGATAGAGAGAGGGGAGAGAGTATATGTGTGTGTGTGTGTGAGGAGAGAGCGTGCGAAAGAAAATAAATTACCGGGACGAGCGGCGAAGAGTATTATTCCCTCGTTTTCATGTTCTTGTGTATGAGGTACTTTAACTTTCCGTAAATACGGGCGACGAGTGGTATGGATTTTTTTCGCGTTCGCATATCGCAGGTGGTAAAGTAATTCGATAAGATTAAATTAAAGAGAGAAATTAAACTAAATTAAATTAAAGAGACGCCGGATATCCCTTGCATTTTGTGTATGGGTGATTCTCAGCAAAAGTGCTTAGACTTAGATTCTGTCTTGTAATCTTCGTGGATATTTTATTAGATATTATATCTTTATTTTTTCAAAAAATACATTTTTTTACTAGAATGAAACCCAAGTTATTAGAATATCATATAGTGAAATTAAAAATTGCGAGATGTCTATTAGTATTCAACGAAAGAAGGTTATTTACTATCATCTCGAGAGTAGATCTAAAACTGAGAACTTTTGCTGAGAATCACCCATATTAATTATCATTTAAATCCGTTGATTCCGACATAAGCAAATATACATAATAAAATCAGAAACGCTTAATTGATCTATCATCATTCAAACAATTAAATAAAATGCAAATAAATAATTAAAATATATATTTTTGTAAATATAATCTACAATCTTCAAAAATGAATTTGAAATATTATAATTCGAGTATTTTAATTAAAATGAAGTATTAAGGATAATTAATGAATATATGTCAAAGAGCGAAAATAGGAAGTAGATAAGCGGTTAAAATTAAATGTTAAAACGAATATGATAGAGAAAGCGAATAAAAAAGGACTGATATATTCGAATATAAAAATGTTTAAAAGACTTGGAACATAAAAATAATTGTTTTTTCAATCGCTCAAAAGTTTTTAGTCCACCCATTGATGAAATGTTTATATTGCGAGTACTCAATGGCCCATAATTATATTTGTTCAATTTCGAACTTCTATATTCACATAGTTAAACGAAATATTCGATAATTTAATTTATTATAAATATAAATTCAATTGTTGAAACAAACTCGATTCCCAACTATCAAAACAACACACAAAAATCAACGAAAATTTAACCAATCAAGTAAACCCGATAAACCGAGAAAATTTCAATCGCCCGTACCTACGTACACATCCTCCTCATCAAAACCATCATATAGCTATTGTAATCTGGCCAAACCCCGAAAAATTCCGGCGCGCTCGCCGATAAATACACACACACCCTTATCATCACACACACACATACACACACAGTCACACACATAAATCTCGAAAGACGAACAAAACGAAAGACCGCGCGCGCCCGAATCATCGCTGCCGCCCCCTTCCTGTTTCCTTAAGGCTAATCTCTGGCGTCCACGCGCGATCTGCGGGTCGGTCGCCGCCAGCATCCTGTGGGTGGATCGAGAAAGCGACAGAGAGAGGGAGCGGAAAACCGATTTCTCTCGTAGCTTTTCGTCTCTACATGCGCGGGCGCGTATTCGTATGTAGCGATAAACTTGACCCTGTTCATCGGTGGTGGTGGCAATCGGCTAGCGGCCGTCCGCCCGCGAGTTCGTCGACCCGCGTGCGCGCGCGTTGGCGCTGCAGCTTTCGTGGACGCAGTGTTTTTCAAAGTCTCGTCGCGGTGCCATCGCGAGCTGCGGTGGTAATATGGTAACTGACGGATAGTGGAGCGAAGGTTCAGTCTTAAGATGTGTTGGGATGTGGTTACGTAAAGGAAAATGATTTTTGTAAGTATCGTGCTGCATTTTTTTGTACAAGGGTGTGTCAAAGTGTTCATTTTGTCTTGTAATGCAAATAGAACTGTAATTGCTCTATATTATTATATTTTAGTGAAGTAATACCGAAATTTCATTTGTTCGAGATAAAATACTTTTTTTTAAATAAAATGATTTTGAAACGTTACCAATTATTCTAGATATTCAAAAAGTAAAGTTATAAACAAAATATTTTTTGTTGCTGAATTGCTAATTTTATGTTCAACAGGTATACCATCTAAGATTTTTCGTAGTTTTTAGTCTCATTGAATACTTACCCTTGTAAGGAAGTAAAAGTGATATTGATAGAATAAATGTTTGAGTAAATAATAAAATCATTTGCTAGAGGGATTAATCCTTATTTTCGTTTATTTCGTTTAGTACACGATCAGTACTACAATAGAATTTCAAATTTAGTTCAATATTCCGTTGTTAAACATTTAAAAATATAAACATCATACTTTCAACAGAAAAATTTTCGGTGATCCAAGTTTTATGTACACATCGAAGGGAATATTCACTTATTTGAACACATTTCTGATTAACCATCAATTACAAATAATTATGATTCAATTAATTGTTTATAGAGGATTGCACTGTACTAATTAGGTTAAATATATTCTGTACGATTTTTTTTACATGATTTGGCGAATGTTCTTTCTAATTTCTATATTGAGAAAATATTTGGATTGATTGAATCGACATTGTAATTATCGTCATCAGTGACCTCGTTGACTGACTCCGCTTCATTTTTCTAAAGAGCTTAAAAGCTAAATAAAGCTTGGTACACACTTTTACATATATATATATATCTATATATACCTAGTATAGTCGACGCGTAAGCGAAAGAAGAATTAATACGGTTACGGCGCGGCTCGTCACAGGGCAACTTCGCTTACCTTATTTCAATTGCGAGCTGCCCCCTGATGGGCATCGCCGTGGTCGAAATAAATCAACGATCAACATTCCGCAACATTGAGCTTTCTGAAAGGTCGCATCGTATATTCTCCAACAGGCATGCAAAATTTTCATAATATAATTATAATGGTATGTTTTGCGTAAATCAATAAATATATGTGTATAAATAACGCTATGTAATGTTGTAGTATTATTAGCTTTGTATATATATGATAAAAAAAATAAAAATAAATAAAATGCCAATTATTCTGTTTGAAATTGAACTTTATAAAATTTACCCATTATTAATTTTACATTCTTATACTTTATAAAATGTTTTTCATTTAATCTACACATACTCTTAATAAATCTAATTTATGTAACAATAGTAATGTCTCCTTTATTTTAGTCATAATTTATAACATCTGCATTCAAACATTCATTACATCGTTAGAAATGTATAGAGACTTCACAAGCAATTAACGCAATTATTTTCATTAATAGAATTCACAATGTAGTCTCATACTCGTATAGGTAAAAAAGTTTCTTCATTCTTCGGTCATTAATTTTTTCGATTCTCCGACATTATTATTATTATATGTACAAAATATAACGGTCATAGCAGTGGTATTATAGAATCGTAATCATCTCATGAGGCCACTGCGATAAACCTCATATTTCATCTCTAAATAAAAAATAAAACGAAAGAGGAAATCGAAAAATTAGCGTCCTAGAAAAAAAAACCTAAAGACACGAGCGACATCGGAGCCTTACGTTATTTGGTATTTACATTAACGATGTTAACTTTCGCAATGGTAACCCAATCATCTTTTTGATATTACTCGACAAAGCTCGTCCATCTAACATAAAACACGATCGGTGAAATGTTGCACTAAGAACGTCTAGCATGTTACTTACATTTTGAAAGAAGTATAAAGTTTAACTAGGAACGTATGATTCGGCTACCTTGTGTCTCTGTGATAATATTTTCTACGATAAAGCGTGATAAGAAAATTTGAGATTTAACGATGCTTATTAAACTTCCTATTACTAAATATAGTTGGACATCATGAATTCATTAGAGAAAGATACCTACTTCTGATTCCCAATAAGAACAACTTTTCTTTTAATTAAATATCGTCAAAACATATAAAATAAATTTAATTTTTAGTAAGATAATTTAGATAAAATATGTCATCTACTCTCGATTAGATATCTTTTTTCTATAAAGAAATGTTTAAAATATCTTTAGTCTCTAGAGATAAAAATGCTGTTAATACAAACATACAGCATACCAAAAAATAATTGTAATTGGTTTGGAATCTATAACATTACATATATTATTTTATTGATTGAAACTGCCACTAATTCACTATAGTAATCATTGTACATAATTAAATAAATGTAAGCTGAAGTATCAATTTTATCATTTCTAAAATTATACGATGACACTAATTTATTCAAAGATATTTCGATATATAAAAATTCTTAGAGGTATCGATAAATATATATAAAGCCTAATTTTTCAAATGCAATTTTACTTTTTTGTGATTATTATTAAAATTACATAATAAACATATATACGTACAAATTTTAAAATGTACACCCAGTGGACAGTGATTTGCGTGGAACGTGCCTCCTCAGTTTTAAAATCTTGGAATCCCATTGGACAATTCC
Organism: Torymus flavipes; assembly: GCA_030522905.1. Classification (NCBI taxonomy): domain Eukaryota; kingdom Metazoa; phylum Arthropoda; class Insecta; order Hymenoptera; family Torymidae; genus Torymus; species Torymus flavipes. The sequence goes on along the minus strand of JAPYZO010007034.1, from coordinate 9,357 downwards.
AATGTAAGGTGATTGGTTACACTCGAATTGGTGTACATTCATCTGTATAAATAAAATTTGTTCAACTTTAGGTATTTTTTGAAATAAGAAATCGCAAAACTTTTCTATGTAGTAAAAGTAGTGATTCATAGTGTGACCTACTGCAGTAAAATTTTAAATGTACAATTCTACGTAAAACTTCAATTATAAACATTAACTTCGGTACAAAAAATGTTAATAATTAATTGTTTGAATTTAGAGAATAAAAATCTTTTATTTTTTTTTAGTTTTTGTTGTAATAATTTGTATGTAAATGCAAATTTAAAGCAATTATTTCAATTTTACACAACAAAACTTGTATTTTACAATTGTTTTGTAAAGAAGCAAGTTAAAAAAAAAGTAATTGTTTTAAACTTCATTATGCCTTATGTGTAAAATGATTGCGTTTTGGCTGATTGAAAAATCTTAGCTTACTTTATCCGTAATTAGATAACGCTTACAGCTTTTAAGTTACTTTAATGTGATAATTAATGTGATGCAAGTTCATTTATTAAAAATAAGATTAAATTAAATTCTCGTAACTAAAATAGATTGTCTGTCACTGACCGTCCTTTCTTTAATATTGTTCGTAACTATTGCAATGGGACCCAAACATTCGCGCACGCGCAAAAAAAAAACAGAGGAAATCTTTTTCCAAGTAATTGCAGATGTCCAACGCCTGGCTAAACCTCATCTCATTGGGACGAGAGCATGCTAGTTCATGCCGTCGATCCAAATGGTACACGAAACAAAGTACACTTTGCACGACGCTGCGCCCGATATCCACATCAAAGCGTTTACATGGCTCTCGATAAGTAGAATAAGGAATGGGCACTTCTTAATTACTCGGGATTCTGCGTCTAGATCCTTACGAAATAGCATTACATGGTAACAATGGTATACCTCAACATCAGCACTTTTCAGTTCATCATAAACTTCATAGCGCGATGCTAAATAGTAGCTTCATAGCGTGACAATTAAATACAACAGCAATGCAGTGTTTAACTTGTAAATTTACAAAAAATTTGAATTTTATTTTACAAAATATCGTTATGATCTGGATATAATTACTTTTCAAAAAATATTCGTAAATAACTATATTAACTAGATCTAATTAATATATTGTTTATCTTATGAAACTGTAATGATAATATAGAAATTTGTTAGACATTAATGTTGAATTTTAGGACATTTGTTCTACTATTTTAAGAATTAGCATTACACTGCAATACCATGCAAAATTATTTCGCTATAAAGCATCTGTATAATGTTTTTTCGCAAGAACAACTGCCGATGAATAGCCACATCGCGCATTTCCTAACGTTGTTTTCGATTTTTAATTTTTCTATCGCTCTTCATGAGCGAATTCCCATTGAACACTTGCTAAATTCATTCATCTTTAATTTTCACTAATTTATCAATTTACAATAGAGTCGTGGCGACCGATATACATATACAAAATTATTTCAAGTAATTACGCGGTGCTTATCCGAATAATCGAGGCAGTGGTGCGCGCATACGAATGTCACTTACCTTTAACTCTTATGTAAAAAGTCAGTCTTACATTTCCTAAACAACGACGCGACATTAAAAACGAGCAGAATGCGTCTTCGCTTTGACTCAGGAATTCTTCAAATTTCTCAAACCAATAAAGTAAAATTTTGACGCTGTTATACGAAGGCGTTTCGAATTACATTTTTCATTTATACCTTTTTTTTAATGCTCCTCTAGTAGGAATAACCGCGAATGCATCTACTCTACGACACACTGAGAAAAAATTAGTTCGACCATATGCTTATTTTGATATACAGTTTCTTTATCACATTTCACTTTTTCATAATAAAAGATAAAAATGTCGCCGTTATTAATATTTTCTTAAATAATGCAGGACATCTATGGCAATTCAATATTAGTAAAACAATAAAAAGGCGTGGAAATACATTTCGCTTAATTTTCTCTCAGTATGAAACTTGCCTTACTTACTTTGTAAGTCAATATAACTAGAATTTAAATAAAAAATTATTATCTAGATAACGCTAACAGTATTTTTTCGCGACAGATAGTAAATTTTCTTACTACAATAAAATTAATTTTAATTTTCAATCGCCTAACTACACCGCCAGGTGATATACATATCTGAAGCATTGAAAAATAGCTTTCCAATGCTCGATTTGCTAAGACATCAATGAATTCAACATGAAATATCAATCATATACAAATAAAATAAGAATCTAGAAAGTAAAAATTGCCAAATCTTATCTCTCATGCGGAAATATTCAAAGCGCGCGAAACCACTTTTTTCTTTTATCGGGGGAAAAAGAAACGTTTGAATTTATCGATAAAATTTTTGCTACATAAAGACGATAATCGCGCCTCGATTATTCAAAATAATCGACTAAAAGTAAAATTAAAAGGAAAAATGTACATTAACAACACATAGAACTCTAGACGGTTATGGAAAAACCGCTTGGTGTACAAAATAAAAAGAAAAAAAAAGATAAACGACAGTCGCTGAAAATCTTGCAAAATCTTGTCCTCCTTCGCTGTTTTTGTTTTTGTATAATTATACGATAAATTCCTTAATTTGACGGACGGACGCAGGCAGCTAAGAGGAAAATGCCAAAACTGTCCCTCCGCGTCGTGGAAGTGTAAGGGTAATCGCTGACTCCTCCACGCCGCTTCTTTGATCGGAACATATTGCCACATTCTCGGAATTTCTGTAAATATGTATGAAATAAAATCATTCTTTAACATCAATATTATATCAAGTTAAAATAAAAAAAAAATGTAAAATTTTTAAATGTAAAAACAATAGAAATTACAGATGAATACAGGTTTCGTATCATATTGGATGACCCAAACTATCGCATCCCATTAACTTGAAAATTTTGAAAAGAGCCAAAAGAATCGTTGCATACTCACATCTCTAAAGATTGCCGCTGAGCGAGGGCGCAGCGTTGAGCTGCTGCTGCTGCTTGCTTCCAGCGCCGGCCCGTCACCAGAAATGCGGCTGGGCGTAGCCACCGGGTGCGTTCGCCCCGCCCGCCGCCCCAGCTGCCGCTCCGCTCATGCCCAGAGGATTGAAGCGATGGGGATGAAGCTTCTCCATGCGCACGGCGCCTGGGCCGCCACCAAAGCCGTGATGTCCAGCGCCGGCACCTCCACCGCGCGGCCCACCGAAGCCACCTCGACCAGCGAGCATAGCCCCGGGAGGTCCACCCGCGGCCAGTGAAGCGCCGCCGCCCAGGCCCATGCCCAGACCCGGAGGTACGCCGCCGTAGCCGCCTCGGCCACGTCCGACCACTCCACCGCCGCCGCCGCCGCCGCCACCGCCGCCTGTAACTCGCCCTACACGTGCACGGGTGCTGCCTTAATGATAGAGAAGGGGGGTGAGACCAGGACCTCCAGGAAGGTGAGAGAATATAGAGAGAGAGAAAGTAAGAGTGGTAGAGAGAGAGACACTTGAGTTGAGTTGAGCTTCGTGTGCGAAGGACTCGTGGTATGATGACTGGCCTACTTCTTAATACTCCACCACACCATTGATCTTACCAAATAGCTTATAAAATAAATGTATTTGAAATTTTGAACGTTCATAATCAACGAAATATTAAATTAAAGTTTTTAATTTTTGTTAGAATTCGTCGGAGTGGCTTTATTGGTGACTGTAAGAATGAGGAGTGAAAAAATACAGTTATTATCATTTTTTTAATGTATTTAAGTAGCCAAATTAGGCTAAATTTAAAAATGGCAAAAACCTGTCGTTCGCTATGAACGTTCGAAATTTCATGCACCTTAAAATAAGGCATAACTTACTTTCTAGGTAATAAAAAAATAAATTATGATTACTTGTGCATGACGTTAATCGTGTTAGTAGCTTTACTGCGATAAACTGGTGATCAAAATTAAATACTGCTCTCATCTTTGTTTTTTTTAACCTATTGTTCAAAAGAGTTTTGTAATGAATTTAAGAATAGTTTGAATTTGCTCTTTTAATGTTCAACTTCACTTACGACGATACATAATTAACTTACAATTAGCTGCGAATCGGGAGCTTGCAGCGCTTGAGAATTACTTTACTACACTTGTCGTGACAATGTCAAAATAGAAGCGGAAAAAGGGAATCACAGAATGAACTATTCGTTGGCTTACATAGTAATACATTTTCAATATTTATAAAATCTTACGCTATACGTGATTGCTTTTATTGCTCATAGTTCTCGAACCCATTTCAAGTTGTTATTATACTTTTTAAAATATCTACAAGCGTTTAAATTTGTAAAATACTAATAAAACCTTTATCTTATTTATTTGAAGTAGGTACCATAAGATTTCAATTTTACACATCAAATTTATATGAACACCTTCGGTTAGATTCATAATAATTTTTTTTAGTTTTGACAACTGTATTATTTTAATAATTTTAAAATCTCACTACTGATTCAGTTTTAAATAACTATTTAATAATCAACTATTTAGCACAAATACGAAATAGATATATATTTATTAAGATTATTAATTAATTACTGATTTTCAAAAATTCGAATTTTGTATTGCTTTTTAGAATTGTAAAAATATAAGTCAATCATAAAAGATAATTAATATTAATTCGTACGCCAACATTTCAACGTTAAACACGCCGCAAGTACATTTTTTTCGTTTGATATAGATTTAATCAAAATTTTAATTAGATTTTTTTATAAAAATATCAACGTTGGTCTAAGCGACAAAATGCAATATCTGAAACCTATATTGCTTAAAGTATTATTAAATTACAAGGCAAATAGTGACTGCATTTTGCATTAACAATTGTAATTTCAATTTTCTTATAATATTAAACTACGTTTAAGGCCAATAACAGAAAGATTGCGTTATAATGTAATCAAGTTGTACAAAAATGATGGTTTAAAATATCCATATCTTGCGTTCATAAGTAAAAATATATCAAGAACCAGATTCGAAATTTTGAAGTCGCCAGCGACTTTTATACCTTTCGACAAAAGGAAAAACGTATAAGTATATTTAACAATGAAGAAATTACTTCTAGAAAATTTACTTTAAATTATTAAATCATCAATAGCTTTATAATAAGATCGAAATAAAGAATATATTCTGTACGTTGTCGTGGCACTATTTGTTAACGTCTTAAATGAATTTACAGTCCAGAGTTGTACTTATATTTGCCTTCTTCACTCCAGACTAAGATTGTCAACTAGTTATCGCCTTTAATACGATAAAATTTAAATGGGAAGATTGAAATAGAGATGAAGAAATAGAAAGACGGTAACTTCCAAAGTCGTTCGATGGATAACGGAAGTTCGCGGTATAAGAATACATTGTTGGCATTAGAGATGAACGATACTTTAAATAAAAAGATTTTTATAAAATATCGGAATCAAATTATAGAACTTGATTTGATACTATTCAAAATAACTATTTAACTTCCCTGCATCAGCGTTTTTCATAGCTCAAAGTGAATAATTTATTTTTTCCGAGTACAAACGTGATAAGCAAAATTAAGAGATTTTCTACGTCAATAGTTTTGGTAGACCATTTTCTAAAATTGAAAATTTAAGGACGTTCTCCGAAAAATCACATTTCTTGTAATTTTTCTTAAACTTGTGAAAGCTTATTTTAGTGTACTTAGTACACCGCTTTAGAGTCCGGCATCCAAAGCGGTATTGAAAATAGAAATATTTTACTTTAAAGTTACAGTGTTAACATCGGATCCCTATATTCTGCTTTTGTTTTCAACCGTGAGACATAAAACTAAAAATTAAAAGAAATAATATGGTATAATTTTCGATATGGCAAGCGAGATTAATTTCAGATACAGCAACATAAAGAAAAACTTCCACGTTATTTGTATATAACTATATATAGTCACACCGTGTAAGTAGAATTTATATGGCCGTGTAAACCTGGTTTCAGGTCTGGGTACGCCTAAATAAAAAAGAAAAGTAAAATTTATTTTAAAATATCGTATTGACACCTATTTTCTTACACCGTCATTTTTTATTATTTTTGGAGTAATGTATAGAGTCTCGTGAAGGGTTTCCATCATAAATAATACTTTCAAAGCATAATTTTTGCTTTATTGATGAAGTTGAGCACCACCGCCCCCGAAGAACGTCCTTAAAGTATAGCGAAAAAATGTTCTGACGTCGCGATTCTTGAGGAAAAAACTTTGTTCTTGTGAGATATCTTGCCGCAGGGAATAAAGTTAACCGCGAACATTCGCCTGTGATTATTAAAAAACATACTTTGATCAACTGTCCAGAAGAAATAAACTTAATCATTACAATAGCGCTAACGAGAAAATGCGCTGAAATTATTGAAAACGTCCATCTCTATTTCAGACAAAAGTCTTATCCGCGTATTTTTTTTTCAATTTTTTATTTTTTTTAATTGCGCTAGAAGTTGAAGAAATACTTTCCTCCAAATTTGTATTTTTTTTATTCTACGAAAATTGTATCTAATTCTTTATTGATTAGGGAAACCCGGGTAGTTTGGAAACTTTTTTCTGGTTGCATATAGAGACTCTCCTTCGTTGATTGGACGGCATTAACAGAATCAAAGAGAGAAAGAGACAGTTAAAACTCGTAATTTTTATGAAAACCAATTAAGTGAAGATCAATAGTTAAGGTAGTCAACGCTTCGTACAATAATATATGAACTATAGAAATTATTGTTACTATAAATTTGGACATATAGTTTTACTAACAACGGAATCCTAACTTCTAACTTAATTTAATTCTATTTTTATTTGCCACTTGACCGTTATAGCAAATTAGCGTTTAGACTACCTTAAACTAAAAAACAAAATGTAAATCCATTTAGAACTACGAAATGTTGGTTGTTATAAAAAAGATAGACAGACATGTTTGGCTCAATAATTCTGATTGAATTTCTTTTTTGTAATTATATAATAATATTAATATATAATACTATATTTATGATTCTATTTTATTTATTTATTTGTAATTATTTAATCGATTGTTAATATCGGTTCCGCCATTCTTAATTGCACTTTATTATGTCATTTAAAAAATAATATTCTTTATTGCAATTGTAGTATACAAGTATATCTGCTAATATCTTTTCCTAACAACCCACACAACGCAAGAATAATAAGAAAGATAAGATTTTAAAATTTACAATGAGCCATGCATTTGTCAATTGACAAAGCGCGAATCGCATTATGCAGGCACAGCCACTATGATTTCAATAAACGAAGGAGAAAATCATAAACAATATGCTCATGTCTTGACAAACGTATATTAAAGCTGTATCATTTGATCACACACGTAAGTATTAGACAAAATTGGCTAAATCAATTGTTTAATAAACTATATACATATAATAAATTTCAACCTGATTTTTAGTAAAATGAAATTCTTGGTATGGTACGTCTCTTCCAAAGTCATAACATTAATATCATAAAAAAAAATGGAAAAACAAACTACCAAGACTACGCAAATATATCCGAAAAACTAAATCTCACAAATAATCTATAAAAAATAAAATCTGTAGTAATAATATAGAAATTCATATTATAAATATAATTAAGATGAGAGCACTATTTAATTTAAAGATTGAAAAACGTAATAATATTTTTTCGAATTTCACAACGAATCTTAAAATTAAGAAAGTAGATATTTAGTATAAATAATAGAAACGGAGATTTTTGCAACCTAAATATATTGACTAAATAAATTAAAATAAAAATTGTATTCCCTATATATAAAATTGTACTTTTTCAGTAATGTGTTTAATCTTATATAGGATACAATTAAAAATTAAAATTATACACGAGAAGTAATAAAAATATTAAAAATAAAATATATAGTTACCTGTTTGATTGAGTACCAAAAAAAATTAATAAATAAAATAAAATACTAATAGATACTAAAAGATAATAAAAAAATAAAACAGTGACTACAAAAAAATAGAATGAAAAGATAAATAATAAAATAAAAATAAAGTAATAGATTAAAAAAAATATAATAAGAAATTCGCAACAAAGAATGTAGAAAATGTAGAAAAAATAAAAAGAAATAAAATATAAGAATGCAAGAGGAAGAAATAGGAAATATAGCTGCAGTTGTAAGAAAATAGACACACGCGCATTCGTGCACCAATAAGTACGGATAGAAATGTATTTCTATGAAGTACATCAGTTATAAATAGCGATTTACAAAAGAATAAATAAAGCACAAAAAAATATAAATTATAATCCATTGCACAGGAAGATACAGTCGTTCAGAAAAGAATTTCACGTCATATAAAACTTCTCAAATTGAACAAAAATTTCCTAGTCTTACTAAATTTTTTACAGTAACTCAAATAAATAAACTGAAAAGCAAAATTATTTAAATAAAGAAAAAAAAAATATTTGAGTTAATAAAAGATTATAGTAAGACTACCAAAGAAATATTAGTAGAATTTGTAAAAAAGCTGCTTTTTAGCGTATATTAGTATACGGATTGAGATTTGCGCCGCGACGAATAAAATCTCATGTCGGACGAATGCGTATAAGAATATCACAGTTTCGACTTGATTCTTCTGTTACGTATGAGTCACGGATCAAGAAGCACGAGAGCGCTCCGAAGGCAAGTTTTTAGTCGCCAATACAGAATAGAATATACAAAAATTTTTATAAAATATTGTCTACAGCACATGATTCGGTCGAAAAAAATTTGAATAAGTTACTATAATATAAAGAAAAACAAAAAAAAATAATTTACATCAGTCCCTAATTGGATATTAACAACAAAAATCGCAAGTATGCATATTTTTGCCTTTTACAAGCTTTATGTGCACCTTCTTTTGAAATATTAGAAAAATGAAATAAAAAAAGATGTAAAAATGAAAACACTTAGTAACCTAGACCCGCATTTCTCTTAGTGCCAGAGGCCGTGGAATCCCGACTTTGACGAAGATGGAGCTACTTTATCTGCAGTGAAAAAAAATTTTCACAAAATAGATTAGTTTTAGTTGTCACTGTACTGCCACTTGGATTTCAAAAGGAAAAAAAAAAAAAAAAAAACAGAATTTTATTGTGTAAAATGAAACTCACTACTCTTCCTGTGCGTTTTTTTAGTAGGAGGCTTCGGCTGGTCTCGTAACCTGAGATCTCCGAGTTCGTCTTCAAGCATCGCTATGTTAATTTTCTTTTCTAATAGTGCTACCATTTGAGCAGTTTTTTAATATTTAGCAAGCAAAGCAAGAAAGAATTTAGGTAGTAAATTACAGAGGTAAGCAAGTAAGAAATAAAGATGAAAGTTGTAGTAGTATAGAAGTTTTTCAAGGGAGGTATTCATTTGAATTATTCTATGAAAA
>JAPYZO010007031.1:0-11986 GCA_030522905.1 Torymus flavipes | reverse complement strand
TTAGAAGATTCACTAAATGTGAAATCAAGTTCAGGTTCAGTTAATTCTAATTCCTCTGGAGTCTCTAATTCATTTTCCTCTAAATTAATAATTTTTTCGGCATTTGAACATTCGCCATTACAATTAACACAAAAGTCTGTAGATTTTAAGCCGTGTTTCACGCAACCACAATTTTTGCCGCAATCTTTTGTGTACCGACACCTTATATCCTGCAGCACATCTTCTGGTACTAGGAGATCGTTTGTCTCTATTGGCTGCAGTCCATATTGACTGACTTTCCATCCCCATTTAACGGGATTTACTTCCCGTCGCTGAAACTTGAAACAGTTGTACCTATATTCATTTAAAGAATGGCAATTTTTTTTCGCTCCATATAGAGCCATAATCATGTCTTTTCCGACGCTTATAATATCATTCATTGCGGCATTGGCAGTATTGAAAACTTTAACTTTTTCGACTAATTCAGAATTACTTAACAAGGTTTTTATAATTTTCGTTTTACCTTGATTATAAAACGCGCTTGTTGTATCGCAACCTGTAAAAGCATGCATAAATGTTATTAAATTTTGTAACTTGGGGTTACTTAAACTATTAGCAATATACATTTTTTCATATCTTCGCCAACAATCACAACATTTTCTTCAAATGCTGATGCATCAATTGCTGTCTGAAAAATCAATGTATCAGCATCTTCAACCGCTGCTTTCGTACAAAAGCCAGCACTTAATAATTTTTCTTGTAGAGCACTTATTAGTCTACTTTTATTTTTGTGGTTTGATAAAAATTTATCCTGCGATGTAGTCACTGTCATGTCTAATTTAAATTCAATTTCTCTACTAATTTCTCTAGTTTGTCGTCTCAATCGTTCGGCTATTTTTGTAAACAAATTCGAGTTCATCGGGTAGCCGTCGAAAACTATAATGCTGTTCTTCGAATAATGTTTTGTGACGTAACTTACATACCTATCCAGAATATTTTGAAAGCTGTCTTTTTGATGCCAAACAACGGTATGCAATAAAAATCCACCATCAATTACATGAGATGGGTTTTGAATTGAAAAATTTTCTATCAATTGTGTAAAAGTGTCAAGTAATTTTGATTTTATGGTTTTCTAAATTTGTCCGTTGTCAAAAATTGAAAGTGGGTATGGAGCTAACTCATAGCTTAAATAATTTTTTAAGTTTTCTTTATCTTTCAATGCTATTGAAATCCTTTGAAATATTAATAATGGATTTACAAGCACAATATCATTATCTAATTTGATTGACGTTGCAGCTTGTTCAGGCAAAACTTTATCTTTTTTTTCGAATTTCAATTTATCAAAAGGAACACTAACAGATTTATTCATTAAATGTACTCCAACCGAAAATGCTTCATGAGAATTAATTTTAGCATCTCCTTTAACACCTGCACTTATGCTCATAATCGTACTCGAAGCCATAAACGGTTTATGATTATTGAAATAATTTAATAATTTTTATAAATCTCCAGCATCTCTAGCGACTCTTGATGTTCTGGCATCTGCGTGCTGTTCCGATGTGTCAAAGTTTACGTTACAAAAATCTAAAATGAAAATGTTGATGTTGATAAGAACGAGCATTCATAAAATCCATTTTGAAACAACCCTGTCGCTTCAACCTCTACCGTGAGTTAAATCTCCTCTAACTTTCATTGTTCACATCAAACTCAATTCGATGGACATATCACTCCAGATCCCGGACCAAAATTTGTCAGTTAATCTTATAGTAAAATGACCCTGTTTTGTAAATTTATTGTACTCAATAGGGTCCATTATATTTTCTAATTCATACATGTCTTATAAATATAACTGACAAGATTTTGCATACAAATTGTGCCCCGTTGCATAAAAATACGGCACCATACTTTTGCCATTTCCAAATGTAAATTCCAGTTGCCGCTTCATTCTGCACATATAAACTGCTTTAAAATAGTGACAAGATTGAAATATTGAACCAACAACTCAGGTACTGGTCCTTTTTGTTTACGGTCATTTAAAGTGCAGGAGAATTTGTTTAAAATTTGTTTAAAAGATGGTGTTTGTAATGCGTTTAAAGTTTCACTGCCTCAGTTTTCAATGATTTCAGCTAACTCAACTTCTTCTTCTGTGTCAAAATTTGCGTTAGATATAATAATCTGTGCTAGAGCTGCTTGAGTAAGGCTGTGGGCTCTGACAGCTAATGAAGTGTGCAATTAGTGACTGTGAAATATAATCGGAATATTCAGTGCACCTTTACGCCAATATCCGATCCTTGCAACGATCCCAAAAAACATTCACGCGTCACAATCACCCCCTTTTTTTTAGATGCTCCGATTCATTTACCAAAGTCAAATTTTGGTAGAATCGTCATCATTTTTGGTGGGAGAGCGTGGTTGAACAATAATAAAGTGATTGTACGTGTGTGTAATTATGCAGCGTTCACCCAAGCAGCACAGTGCACCGAGAAAAAAGCAAGTTAATTGCACATAATCACCACGCGGGTGGAATTTTCCACCAACGCAGCATTGTCTCAGGAAGGAGAGTGGCAGTTCGTTGGAGAGGAGCAAGGAGGAACCCCCATCAGGCTCCCTACTCAGTCTACCAGCGCTAGCTTCTCCTGCCGCTCCCACTCTTCAACACCAGCGGCCAGGAGATTCAGCTGAGGAGCAGGAGTGTACGCAGCAGTCATCACGCAAGGTACAGTGCGTAATAGACTTAGTACTACACTCTACCTCTCCCCACTTCGACGGGCGCTCAAGCACAGTCGATGCGCAGCTACGCATTGGGCTGACAGCAGTCGACCGACCCACTGCTCTCTCGTTCTTTCTCTCTCACTCTCTCTCTCTCTTGCTCGCGATAATTCGCGCATACACGTAGTTTCGCCTGTGCAGTATCACACAGGCAGTGATTCTCATCGCGCTCTCTCTCGCTTGCGCTCAGCGTTTCTACTCGCTCCCTCGGTCTGTCGCGCTCATAGCTCGCGTGTTCTATTGCAGTATCACTACCCCTTATGCCTATGTGCTGATTTATCAAGATTAAATCAAGCAGCCCTAGCTGTTATCAGCAACCTCTATTTTTTCTAGATTAATACTGCCTACAACTCTATTACAGCGCTTTCTTGTTTATTCGTCAGCTGTACTCGCGGGAGTCACCGAGTTCCCCCTTACTAATTAATTTAGGATCTATCGTGACAACTCAAAATGACTGACCCCAAAGCCATACTGCTTCGTCAAATAACCACAGTTAATAACATTATTAACTTCATAAAAAACACGAAACAAAAGAAAGCCCCTGCCCAAAAAATAGTGCATTATTTTGAAGCACGTTTGAAGCTACTCGAAGGCCATTGCACTTCGTTCCTTGCACGTCACGAAGTCGTCATAAAGCACAAGAAAGATTTTGAGGAACATGAATATTTTTCCAATGATGCTTACACTATCACGGAGATGGCCTACGTAGATGCCGTCGCGGAACTTAGTGGAGACATAGAGAGACTCCGTGCCCCTATAGCACCTGTAGGGGTCCCCGCACAACAACGGCCCGCCGTCAATCAGTCATCTTCCCTCCCTAAGGTACCGCTGCCTACGTTTACAGGCAATCAAGATGAATGGAAGTCGTTTAAGCAGCGCTTCTTCTCTTTAATTAAGGATAATCCGTTGGTTCCTACCGTTACAAAGATGCAGCATTTGATGAACGCCGTGCAAGGCCCCGCTGCTGCGCGATTAAAAAGCATTGAAATTACAATTGTTAATTTTCAAGGAGCATGGGATATCCTCACCCGCCGCTACGATAACCCTCGAATTTGGTTATCTAAACATTTGGAAAAGCTCATACAGCTGCCCCAAGTTCACTCTCGCAACGTAACGGATCTTAATTCGATTCTTAATCAAGCTGAAGAAGCGGTTCGTGCCCTCAAAGATTTAAAATGTCCGGTCGAGCAGTATGACAATTGGCTTGTCCATTGCATCGTGCGTAAATTGGACAACCCCACTCGAGAACACTGGCAAATTTCACAGGAAACAAGAAACAGTTTACAAATTACAAGGATCGTGTTACTTATCTTGAGCGGCGTATTCAGTCGTATGAAGAGGCTAATCTACCCTCTGTTTCGTCTGATACTCGCTCACCCTCTAATAAATTTGCTAAGTCGGTTTCTAATACCTCTAACGGTAAATCTAAAATTGCCAATGCGCATACCACTAGCACTTCCGACTCTTCGAAGCCCTCTCTATGCTGTGCCTTATGTAAAGCTCAGCACTCACTCAACTCATGTGAGCAATTCAAGCTCATGACGCCCTTGTAGCGCAATGATTTTTGTAAACATGCTAGAGTCTGTTTGAATTGCCTCGCAAAATCTCATTTCGTCAACTCTTGTACTTCGAAATTTCGCTGCCTTACCTGCAAAGGCAAGCACTATTCTAAGTTGCATATTGACAGTGCCCCAGTTATTTCGATACCCGAGCATGATCCCCAAAATGCGATAGGTGATCATAGTCGGGCCCACTATTGTTAGTGATTCAGGCGACTCTAGGATTACTGCTGATGCGCTGGTTGACCCCGGAGCAGAGCGTTCCTTTATCACTACCCGATTATCAGCACTTCTCAGTTCTTCGCGAAAAAGGGCATCGGCATTGATCTCTGGCGTCGGGGCAAAAGCCGTCGCCACTGCATCTCATGAGGTGACTATATCGCTTTGTTCACCTCTAGATGACTCGTTTAATTTGCCCTGTGGGGCACTAGTTTTGAACAAATTAACAGACTTACTGCCCTCTCAAACCATCGTTGCCAAACCCTGACCCCATTTTAGAGGTATTCAGCTTGCTGACCCCTCGTATCTGGACTCCGATAGGATTGATTTTATGATCGGTGCAGATCTCTATCCCGCGATACTTCGTGACGGAATGGTTCGAGGCCCTATTGATGGCCCTGTTGCTCAAAATACCGTCTTCGGTTGGATTGTGACTGGACCCTTCGGTCATCCATCTCAAGCATAGGTGCCGCACGTGATCTCTTCATTTCACACTCACCTCGAACCCTCTATATCGCCAACTCTTCTTAAATTTTGGGAAATTGAGGATGTTCCTCGAATTCAGTCTTTGACTCCGGAAGAAGAGTATTGTGAAACTTATTATCAGTCAACCATCACTCGAAAAGAAGACGGTAGGTTTGTAGTGCGCCTGCCCTTCTCAAAACAAGAACTCTTCCCAGACTCTCGTGACATAGCTATCTCTCGTCTTCTTCACTCTGAAAGAAGACTTGCACGAAATCCATTGCTCGAACTCGCATATAAGGATTTCATGCACCAGTATCTAGCTCTATTTCACATGGAACTAGCCCCTCCTTTACCCTCAAATAACTTGAATTATTATCTACCCCATCATGCTGTTTGCCCTCAAAATTCTTCTAAGAAGATTCATGTGGTGTTTAATGCATCACAACGCTGTGGTAATGGTTTCTCACTCAACGACCTCCTGTTACACAGTCCCAAATTGCAATCAGATCTCACAATGGTTTTAACTCGCATGTGCGCCATTTTTAGCTCTTAGGACTCTGCGTCAACTGGCGGAAGATGGACGACGACAATTTCCCAATGCCTCTCGGATATTGGAATAACAGGTTTATGTGGATGATATTTTCATAGGAGCTGACTCTTTTCCACTGGCAATCCAATATAGGAACCAAGTAATTCAGCTCTTGCACTCAGCTGGGATGCAACTTGGGAAATGGTCAAACAATCAACCATCTCTGCTCCAGGATCTACCCAGTGATGACATCGTGGAGATACCCGTTGGATCTGGTGAGATTGTTTCAATACTCGGACTAAAGTGTTGTCCAAATTCTGACACTTTAGTCTTTCAGGCATCGTTAATACCGATGAATGGTGCCACAACAAAACGCGTGATTCTATCACATATCGCGAAGTTATTCGACCCGATAGGCTTCTTAGCATCTATTATTGTGTCTGCAAAATTGCTTTTACAGGTTCTATGGATTCATGAATTCGATTGGGATACGGTGCTAAGTGACGATCTCCTAGACAGATGGATGGATTTTCGCAATTCGCTTCCTGGAGTCTCCGAGATCAGCTTGCCTCGATGGACGGGGCACTCGAACCAGCGTGATTGGCATCTACATGGATTCTCGGATGCATCGAAACGCGCCTACTCCGCCGTCATCTATGCAGTCATTCCAGGCTCACACTCCATAATTCTCATAGCGAAATCCAAGGTCGCTCCTGTAAAGGTGGTGACACTCCCACGTCTGGAGCTCTGTGGAGCTGTTCTGCCTCACCCGCCTTGCCAGGCATGTGGTGACTGGATCTCACCCTGGACCATGCACCCTCAACTTTTGGACAGATTTCAGAATCGTACTGGATTGGCTCAAGTCTCACCCATCTCGCTGGCCCACGTTCGTTGCCAATAGGACGAGCGAAATTATGACGTCATTCCCAGTTGCCAAGTGGAGGTACGTGCGATCTGGTAACTCAGCTGACTGTGCAACAAGGGGCTTGGCACCTCAGGAATTGGCTCATTTCAGCCTTTGGTGGACTGGACCACCTTGGATGCTTGAGGACGAAGCGAAATGGCCCTCTATTGACGATTTCACGACTAAAGCTGAGGCCTCTTCACTTACTCCAATCATTGAGGAGGAGTACATCCATGTCCACGCTCAATCTAACCAGGAGTTGGATTGCCTCCCATCCTTACGTAAGTATTCAAATTTTTTTAAATATTTCGAATTTTGGCATATATCTGTCGATGGCGACTAAGGCCTAAACCTACAACCAATCGATCTGTCGATTGGATCTCCGCCGCTGAATGGAAGGCGGCTCGAACGATGCTCTTCCGTGCCATTCAGTTCCGCCATTTTCAATCGGAACTAATCAACTTGACGAAAGAAAGGTCCATCTCCCCATCAAGTAGTCTCGCTCGGCTTTCACCCTTTCTCTGTCCACAGGGTTTAATTCGTGTTGGTGGCCGGCTGCCGAACGCCCATATATTCCTTACGACGAGAAGCATCCAATAATACTACCTGGACAAAGCATATTCGTTCTGCGCCTGGTAGAAGAAGTATACCACACCACCCTCCATGGAGGGATACAGTTGATGTTAAGCCAACTCAATCGATCATTTTGGATGATTCGAGGAAAACGACTGATAACAAGGATCTACCGCACTTGTGTGAAGAGCACTCGTTTTGGTGCTAAGCCACTTAGCCAACAAATGGCCCCACTGCCCGCATATCGTCTGACGCCTCAGCGAGTATTTACATCAGTCGGAATGGATTATGCTGGCCCGTTCGATATTCTGTTTTCCAGAGCAAGAGGAGCAAAAACAACAAAAGTTTATGTATTGATTTTTATCTATATGGTAGTGAAGGCTATTGAGATTGTGTCTCATTTGACCACACAAGCTTTCCTCGCCGCATTCTCCCATTTTACAGCTCGTCGAGGACAGTGTGCCACTGTCTATTCTGATAACGGGACAACCTTCAAGGGAGCTGCTGCAGAATTACGCTCTCTCTTCGCCCAGCGATCCTCGTTTTCGTCAGAGATAGCAGAGGTTCTCGCTCAAAAGGGTATTGACTGGTGTTTCATACCCCCTCGTGCGCCTCACTTCAGCGGCTTATGGGAGTCAGCCGTGCGCTGCTTCAAGAACCATCTGAAGAAGGTTATTGGCGACTTCAAACTTATGTACGAGGAAATGGCGACGTTGGCGGCGAAAGTAGAGGCGTGTCTCAATTCTCGCCCTATTTGCCCCCTCTCTCAAGAAGCAACTAGCCTAGTCGCCCTTACTCCAGGGCACTTCGTCACCGGTACGAGTTTGCTCTGTCTACCAGAGCATCTTCAAGATGGTAACTCCAGGAGTACCTTCAAGTCTCGATGGGAGATGATTGCCCACATGCATCAGACCTTTTGGACACGATGGCGGTCTGAAGTTCTACGCCAACTCCAGCAGAGGAACAAATGGCTCCAACCGCAAGATAACCTTCAAAAGGATGATCTAGTACTCATAGTAGACGAGCTGGCTCCACCTTCACGCTGGTCTTTGGGTCGTGTCGTTGATGTCTTCCCGGGAAGGGATGGTCTTATACGTGTGGCAACAGTAAAGACTGCTAGCACTATACTGACCAGACCTATCGTGAAGCTCATTCGACTTCCAAGCGACTCCAAGGCTGAAGATTTCTATTGTAACTTCGTGCGTACATCAAAATTTTAGCAACCCGATTGAGGGATTTAGTGTTAAAACTAGAAACTCAAAACAACTCTGATGTATCTTTAATTTTTATTTTTTTTCTTTTTAGCTACCTTAGTTTTAAAAATATCGACTAATATTAGACTTTCTGACCAATTGTAATTGCGATCTCTAGTAAACTTGAAAAACTACTCTTTGTAAATTATTTAATCGGATTTATGCAAACTTAGGCAAAATCGTGAGCGATATCCCCCGGTAGTCGATTATTTTCTACGAGTGTAAGCTCTCGATTTTATTTATTGCAGCTCCGAAGCTGCAAGGCGGCCGGTATGTTTAGTCTAAGCTCTAGCTTTCGACCAATTCCGCGAAACTCTCGCCTCGCTCGAGTTCATAGACGAAAGGGAGCGAGAGAGAGGGATGTCGTAGCGTCGTGCCGCGTAACAAGAGTTACATATTTTGGAAAATTACTGGTGCGCACAGCACCACTGTACTCTCTCACAAACTCTCTCCCTCCCTTCCTCCACATAAGGAAACGTACATGATTCATTCTATTCCTTCATAGGCACGCGCGACGAACGGACGAGAGCCAGCCCTGCGCAACGCGAGAGAATATCTAAGTACGCGCCACGTGTTTTAAGAGAGAACGTTTCTACTCGATTACGATACAAATTAACTTAATTACCGAACTGTTTATACTACAAACGCTAGATAAGTTACTTGTTTTTTGATTTAATAAAGTGTGCAATTAGTGACTGTGAAATATAATCGGAATATTCAGTGCACCTTTACGTCAACATCCGATCCTTGCAACGATCCCAAAAAACATTCACGCGTCACAATCACCCCTTTTTTTTTAGATGCTCTGATTTATTTACCAAGTCAAATTTTGGTAGAATCGTCATCAAATCCATAAACGATAAAAGCATGTCAAAGCCACCTAATCTTACAATAATAGATATTAAAGATACTACACGCGCAAGCCGGGAGCACAATTTTGAATAGAACGTCTGGAATTGCTGCAAACACGTTTTCATCGATAGCTCCGAGTCTAATGATTGAATCATAAACTTTTTTTTTAAAATAGCAAAAAATAAGCCCTTTCCAATGGTGTACGTAGGATTAAAAAAAAAAAAAATTAAGGACTCGTTTTCGACTTTTAGACGTCTGCGTCTAAAAAGGTGACCGCGTAAAAAAGTTAATAAAATCCATAAAAATCAAAATTTCTTAATTTTTCAAAATGGATAGAGTTTCTTTATACGAAAAATTTTTCCTCACTATGAGAAACGATTTTTGTAGACGTGGCGCAATTTGCAATTAAGGACAAAAAAAATTCGACCTTCAATAACATTGCCAATATTCAATTTACAGTTTTGAGCTTTGGCGTACACTTTTGTTTGTTTTTTTTTTTTTTTAAAGTTATTTAATAATGAAAAAAATGGCATTTCTAACTTTATCGGTCATTTGTAAATAAACTATTAAAGTTAGAAACTTCGTTCAGATCTACTTTTGTAGAAAATTTAATAACGAATAAGTTTCATAGAGACAAATTTTCGCTAAACCGAACCACATGAAAAATTGCATACGGTTTTCACACTGTGGATAACAAGGATCTTATTCAGGATGCTAAAACGAACCGAAACCAAAAATAAAATAGCCTGTGGGTCAAAATGTCCACTCAAAATGTCCACCGCCTGGCCTAAAAGGAGTGTTTAGCTGTCATAGCTGCGGTCCAGTATTTCAGACATTATTTGTATGGTCGCACTTTCATTGCCTATGGAGATCATGAGACATTAACATGGATTGACTCCATCAAAGATCCCATGGGTCGCGTCAACCGCTGGAGAGCTCGTTTGAGAGGATACGATTATAAATTCATATACAAACCAGGAAAACTGAACACCAACACGGATGCCTTGTCGCGAAACCCATTTCCGAAGGAAGAGTCAATGAACTCCGCAGTTCCGCCTCGTCAGCTATTGCACTAATGTGAGGCAGCTTTTTCATCAAGGTCACCGGATTGCGATGCTTCAGCGGAAGAAGATGGACCGCAATTAAAGGTTCGTGCCTGTCCTATTAAAATACCTAGACCTACCAAGACTTCTCTAGCTATACAAGCACAGATACGAGCATCAGCTGATGTGAGTGGGTCAGACTCTGAGGTGCCGCAAAACCGTCCTCCGCGTGGAAGAAAGAAAGAGTCCAAGAATTCTCTCCTTTTACCACCACCAGGGATGGAATCAAGTCAAGGAGATCTCGATGCTAGCACAATAGCAAAACGGCTAAAGGTGCGGAAAGAAATACAGCCTGAACCTTCCGGTTCGAAGTTAGATACTAAACCATTATCTACACCATCGGACGAAGTATCGACGGAACTCTCATCCTCTGAAAGAGAAGCATCCGAAGAACCGCCTGTGCCACCCATATCTTTACGAGATCAGTCCCTCATGCCAAGTTTAGTCGATGCATGATCTGAGGCCTCAGGTCAGGAAAATCTCGAGGGTTCCGAAAAAGATAGCGACTCGAGTTCTGAAGAGGAAGCGAATAAGACCGTGATAGAGAGTAAGGATTGTATAGAAGACGTCGCATTAAAAGTCTCTATCGGACACGCTGTATCCAATGATTCATCATCTTCACCTTCCGAAAGTGACTTGTTACCTCTTTTTTAGTCTACTATGCGAAGGTCGGTAGTACCAGATGACCCGCCTGCAAAAACCGATGAACAAGGTATGCAACCAACAAATTTCAGTCCCACGGGCAAATGCGAGTTCCTCAAGGAATGGAATGCGACTAGCCTATGGTGGGATTCATACAACCAGCAAGCCAATGAGTCAGCGAATAACCAACAGTCTATCGAGGTGGCAGAAGTCACTCGTGAAGACTCGAATTCCGCACCGGTGATAGACGAGGATGGCGTGTTGCAATTTTCTGGTAACATTGACGACATATCCGTCCCTTTTATTCCTCGAAATGCAAAATCTTTACCATCTTTACCAGTGAAACCTCACGAGGTCGTCCCACTAAGTGAGTATGGATGTCGTGCAGAAAAAGAAGAGGTCGCACCAGAAGTAATATAATCATGGAGAAGGTAAACCCTTTTAGATGCAGACATAAGTCAAGTAACGCCTACATCGGGACTAACGTCAACCAAGACTGAGACACGACCGCTTGCACATTCTACCCCAATTCCAACGACCCCTCCAAGGTTGCAACAGCAACAACCCCAGCTATCGACAATTCAACAGGAGGATAGCAGGGAAGAAGAGACCATTAAACCGAGTGAAAATCAATGTGAACTAGAATTAACACTTTCAACATGGGAGAAGCCTACAGAAAAGTTCGGAATTTTCGTACATGACACGTTTTTACCAGATACGTTGGGCCTAGATATAAATGGTTTCGTAAGAAAGGCAACTAATCAAAAAGCAGTCAGGTTGGTCGCTACTGGAGAAAATCTTACGTATTTGAAAGATAATTGGGTACATTTCATTACCGAGGATCTGAGTCTTGATTCTGATAACAATCTAGTTTTATTAGATCTCGAAGCTATTAGTCAAAATGAACTATCAAAATTTAATCCTCAAGTAGGCACGTAATAGATAAATCATATCGAAATCGCAACATATTTAGTCTAGTAATATCAGCGAGTCGTACAGAAGCAATAACACCCAAAAATTTAGCTACTTGCCTAGAAATATTGCAAAATAAGTTTCGCAATCTTGATATACATGTAAGGTTTTATAAGTAGGTCCAATGGATAGGGGGAGGAGAGTTAGGTTATGATCACCGATGCGCA
>JAPYZO010007030.1:0-25431 GCA_030522905.1 Torymus flavipes | reverse complement strand
ATAAAAACACTCGGGATAATGTAATGATACATTTTTATGAAAGCATCGATTCGATTATTTAATGATTTTTCACGCTCCGACGACGATAACGTGCACCGCGCTGCATGCAACGAGAAAAAGCGTATCAAATCGCGATATTTAATTCGAAATTTATACGCGCCCGTAAATATTTTATTCGAGCGTAGGGGGGGAGCTGGCTAGCCCTCTCTCTCGCGACTTTTCGTTTTCATTGCGCGATAAATCGTTTTTGTTGTATCGCACGCGCGCCATGGTCAAAGCGCCGCGCGGCGCAAAATATTGGAAATAGCCTCCGGTAAGCGTGCGAGCGTGCGATACTACACGCTGAATGTTTAATCTTCTATCCTCTCGCGCAAAGCCTCAAGTCCCCTGAGATTATACCACCGCGTGCACGCGAACTTCGTAGAGAGTGACGTGAATGTGTGAAGTGCGTGTGTTTCTATTCCGGCAATGGTCAAAGTGTGTATATACAGGCTTCAATCGGATTTCCACGTACAATAAATAAATGTTCCATTACAGAATGTATTGGCGCGATATATCAATGGAGATTTTGTGCAATAAATTTTCACGCAGAGCCAGTCGCTGAAGTTTAACTTTATCTCGCTGGAGAAATTCAACTTCAGAGGTGATGTCTTGGTTTAATACGTGAATTCGCGAAGTGGAACTTGAGATAAGTAGAGAATTGATTTAATAAGAAAATATAAGCTGTAAAAGTTAATGCTGTTAATTTGATATACGAGAATAGTAATATAGTAATAACAATATTTATCTAAAAGTTCAATGTAATTTCCCATTATCAAGCGAAATCATATAATTGCCTATGTAACCCCAATTAACTTTGTTTAGAACGTTATCTAATTTCCCGTAAATTCACCCTATAACACCAACTATAATTACAAACAAAATTCACCACCCACGCAAAAAGCTTGCCTTCCAATAAATCACCCAATTTTTCCATCCCAACAAATCCTCCTCCTCTCTCCTGCTCCTAAAAGATTCATTAACCCTTCGCCCACCGAAAAGTAGTCCAAAAAGCAAGTGCAACACTGCCAGCCGCGTTCACCCGATAGCCGCGGCGAAAATCAGGGGGCTTTATCTCGCGCCAATGCTGCTGCATCGATAGCGCGTACACACACACACATGCACGGCCGCGGGCCGGCAAATGATCCAGAACACCGGTGGGAATTGGTTCGGCAATGGAGCGAGCTTGCTAGCTAGCCCGGGCGCTATATAGCTAGAGAGCCCCGCCGAGGGTCGCAGGCTATAACTAACCCGGCTGATCTACGGCCTGTTTAGTAGTTCTATATCAGCGCGTAGTGTGCAGCGCAGCGTCGCCGTGGTCAAATACGCGTGCGCGCACGCTCTGAGCCCTCTCTGATCCTCTCTAGCCTTCTCTCTCTCTCTCGGATTGTTTACTGGTGCTAGAGCTGGGAGGGTGCCGCGTAGCGAGGCTCTACGCGTGCGTAGGCGAATTTTAAGACAAATAATGGCGACCTTCCATGTATGTGTGGGTTGGTGTGCAAGAGGGCGAGTGCGCGGAATGCCGGGAGAGTAATTATTTTGGTGTTTGCTGCGCCCCGCCGGAGTTTGCTTTTGCATTTTTAGTGCTGGCCCAGGCGAGGGAGATTAAGTTCTTTTTAAGCTATTTTCGAAAATTCTATATTAACCGAAAAATTGCTGTTTAATTTAAAATTAATAAAACTTATACCTTATGTAAAACAAACAATTAGAAAATTGCAAGTGCATTTACTATCCCCGAAAATCGTACCAAAGCTCTCTGCTCCACAACCTCCATTACGGATATCTCAATTTTTTCCCATCTCCCCTCCCACTCGCCCGCCCCCTTTGTACGCCGCCCAGATAGCAATCGAGCCCATATAAGTAGGTGTACCTATATACTACACACGGATGCGAGCGTGCGGCAGCCCTCGAGCGAAATACACTCTGATGTTTCGCTCACTCGCGGCCGACATCGGTAAAAAGGCATCACCTTTCGCCCGAATATATTTTTTGCATCGCGATAATGAGCTCGCGCGCCGCTTATAAGAATCAGATACGAGTTACTCTACCGTGGCCATTGACGTCATACTCAAATGTAATCTCTCTCCGATCGGTTTGTGGAAAAAGTAAATTACGTGCGAATATGGTTACATATGCGAATATAACATATTGAGATAAGTTTAACTTATAATAAGCAAACAGTTTAAAATTATTCGCCCAGAAATTTTACATTAAAATTCTTATAACTTCGTAAAGATAACGATAAAAATATTTCAATGGCCGTTGCTATACACATCTCGGAGCATATGAATCCACAATGAGGGCGTTTATTGGTTCCGGGCGACAGGGAGGACGCGAGTTGCAAGCGTCGCGGAAAATCTGCAGGACTGCCGGCATGGATGACTTACGGGACATTGGCGGTGACTGGTTATTAGATTATTGGCCGCGTATCGACAGGGGCTGCTGCCGGCCGTTGCGCTCTGATACCTGGCGCGTACACCATGATCGCACGCGCGCGGGGAGAGTTGCGGCGTCGCGACGCCGCTTACGAGAGAGAGGGGAGGGTAGGATCGGAGAGGGCGAGAGGGGCAAAATGGAGAGGCCGTGATAACGATAACGTACGATCGGCATTAGCTGGCGGCTTGCTGCGGCTGATGGATGCGCTAATTATCAGCAAGCAGGAGTTACAGTGTTTCGGGGCCCCGCCGCTGCTCGGCTGGACGAAAGCGTATATATGTGTGTGTGGAGAGAGAGAGAGAGAGAGAGAGCTGTATGTGTATGTATACATGTATATGTATGTATATAACCCGAGTGTATATATGCGGGAAATGGGCCACATCGTCGAGTCTTTTGCGGGCCGGGCGATGAAAGAGTTTATTATAACATTATCGCTAATGAATGCGAATAAAAAGGGACTCGTTGTGTGTGCTACCGCGTCGCAGTATAGCGGCTACTGTTGCTGCTACGCGCATTTGAATTAAGTGACGTTTTTGTGCCGCGAGAGAGAGAGAGAGAGAGCGCACGGGTTTATGCGCACGGTAGCCGGGCGAAGCTAACGAGCGAAACGTTTTATGTTGATGAATTCGCGGAAAACGTTAATTGCCGGGCGATAATTTCAGCTCCGCTCTTTTTCGTGCGCCGCTGCGCTGCCGCGGAAGTTTCTTTTCGGTTTTTCGGAGGAAGAAACGGGGAGGGAGAGACTGCGAAAGGGATATATGCAGGAGGAGTTTGAGGTAGTTTGGAAAAATTCAGTATACGGAATCTTTAAATAAGGAGGAGAGAGATAGAAAGAGATAACGGACAGTGATTTACTTTAAATGACGCGTGCGTCGCGGATCAAACGAGGCTCTTTGGATAATTATCATGATGGCGATATACACAGGGCTTTTAATTAATTGCGAGCGGGTTAATTAGAATGGCGGTGCGCCGTATAAAGTCATATTAAGACGTTAGAAAGTTTGCGAGTGTGCAAATACTTTTATAGTTATACCTAATTTATACATATAAGTTGGTTAATTGACCCTAACATGATAATTGCTTTCGTATTATAATACCCTCTTCTGTAATTGAAAAATACGTCATACCCAGTAAAACACTACACATTACACATCCTGAAAGAGACGCAATGCACGCCAACAACCGCTCTCCATTGTAATCTCCCCTTATACTCCTTGTAGCAACGACCACTTGAACAAACCCCTTCCCCAAATTTACATACAACATCTATAAAAAGAGGCGCAACTATCCGCTCCCCCGGTTCATCCCTTCCTCAAGCAAACCGCACAGTACATCAGACTACCTACACACAGCGGCGTCCGGCTCAGAGAATTCCACGTGCAGCAACAGCATGAGCCTCTCGCGCGATGTTTAATTTCGCATGCGCCAGTAGCTCACACACAGCAGCAGTCGCGCCCCTCTCTCTTCCACATATATACATACACCCACACGTTCGACGATTACTCTACGCTGTGCAGCAGCTACTCGCAAGGCGGCCGCAACCGCAGCGGCGGCGGCGGGCTAAGCCCCTAGATGCATCCGGGCGTGTTGCTGCTGCTGCATCGTTGCTGCTGCTGCTGCGTACACGCGGAGAAAGAGGCACGAGGCGATAGGCGGCTGTGCGGGGGAGGAGGGTATAGTAGTGTAGCGCGGCGGCGGCGGCGGCACCGTCGGCCCAGGGTATAATGAACACGGGAGCTTGTTTATTTAATGGGAAATTCGCGCTGGCGCCATAAAGCTCGCGAAAGGGAAGGGGTGAGGGAGAGAGAGAGAGAGAGAGAGAGAGAGGACCTATTAAATTTATGCCTTTGGTTTACTCGCTCTGACGGATCGCAATGCCGGCCGCTGCGAGCTAGCTCCCGCCAGTAATTCTCTCGCTCTCTGTACTCGTGCGAGCGAGAGAGAGAGAGAGAGAGAGTTTGCTTTGTCCGACGCGCGACGGTGGTATAGCTCTATATATGTATCGCCACTGCTGCTGCTGGAATCGAATTCCTACGAAAAATCGAAAAGCTTTCTGAGAGAGCGTGAAATATTTGACGGGTGGGTGTTTCGCGCTGTGCCTGCGCGTGTGCGGGTGGAAGAGAGCTTTTTGAGTTACGCAAGGTGAGAATGTATTGCAGGAGCTCTCGGTTTTGGGGCGTAAATTTTTTTCGGAAGTTGTGATGTATTGACAGTCCCGGCTGTTGTGTATTTCGTTGGTAATATATAAATTGTTGTCATTTAAATAAGAAAAAGGATATACAATTTCGAGGCCACATCAACGCAGCTTAATAAAGCAATTATACATAGAGAGAATTTTACAAACTCATTTCACGTTAGGTGACTCGAGTATAGCGCCATAAATCGTGCCACCGCGAGGGTAAGATAAAAAAAGAAAGAAAAAAATTAAGTCCGCAACTCAATCTGCCTAAAATCCATAGCAATTACCGGGGGGCAGGCATAGAGGGCCCGATATACACCCCCTATATAAAAGCCATTCTCGGCTTCTCGAGGCGTTTAATAAATATATCGTGTCCTGCCCCCGATATTCTCTCCGGCGCTCCATTTATCCTTCACCTTTCTCCCTCGCTCCCTCTTGCTACAGCGTATACCCGCGGCTACACCGTCGCTGCTCGGCGACGCGGTCGTGTCCCATTGCCGCAGTCCAATGTAATCCAAACGGAGATATATATTCGCTCGCTCGGTGAAACCCGCCCGCGCCATCGAACCGACGCGCCGGCAACGGCGCCCATAGTGACGGACAGCGCCGCGTCAGCGCGTAAACCCTCTCTGTGACGTATACGTGTACCCTCTATACGTACACATACGCGTTCGCACGCCTATATTTATACGCGAGAGAGGGTAGTCGACAGTTGTCGGCGACACGATCAATCGGGGGCGAAACGGCGCGCGACGCAAGCGTGAGCGACCGGGAAAAACGAGCTTGCGTGTGCGTGTGCATGGGTGGATGCGAGCGCGCGACTTTAAGGCAGTTCCGGGCAAGCGATTGAACGACGAATCGCTAGAGCGACGAATTCGCCGGGAATCGATGGAGCGAGCGAGTTGCGCTCTCTGCACGCGGCTTCCGCTGGCTGCAAGCACAGTTTTTTTTCTATGTGTTGTCGAGCGGGAGGAGGAGGTGGGGGGACGGAATTTAGTTGGATGCGCACGCTCGGCCGGCATGGCGACTGGTTCTGTTTCGGTATATAGGCTGGTTATTCAAGTTCCTTTTAAATTGTTAAAAAAAGTCATAAAAATATTACTTTTTCATTTTTAAATATCTACGGTTATGGATAAAATTTTATTTTTAAAAGAATTTTAAATACATTAAACATTAATCTACATAAGTCTTTGGAGCCCATTAAAGATTCGGGGACCGCGCGCCATTCGGAAGTATATCAGACTCGAAAAGTACTTCAACAAATTATTCTTAATACACTGCATCCCTCGTCGTAAACTAGAAAATATAATACGCCATTAAAAACTTTTTCCGCCATAAGTCAAAGCAGGAGAGAGAGAGACGCGCGCACTCCTGTGAATCTCGCGCAGGCAAATTTCGCGCGTATATATATAACATAAAGCGACTACGCGTGTGCGAGCAGCAGCGGGCGTGCGAAAAGAAACGCCATAATGTAAGCTTTATCCTTTTTGAATCTCCCCCTAATTACCAAATTTTCCTCGCCCTTAATTCAGCGCTATAATTGCTCCGCACCCCAAGTCGCAACGTTGCGATATCCGTGCCTCCTTAATCAGACGCTCTCTTGCCTCTCCTTCCTCCTCGATGCCGAGAGAGAGGGAGAGAGAAAGAGTCGCCAGGATTCGGCAATGAAACAGCGGCACACACCCTTCGTTTCTCGTTTCGTGTCTTATATAATGGTTTTTTGCGAGTGCGAGGTACAAGATGGAGGGTCGAAGTAGGAGGAAATACGTTGTTTTAATGGCTATATTATTTATTTTTAATTGAGTTGGCTTGATTTATCCTCGCCACTCCTGTTCGTAAAATACATATCGGGCGTTAATTTGTCGGAGAATAAAATCGTCGCTTTTATATCAAAATTACTTATTAAGAAAGTTTGCTAAACAGTGGTTCCCAAGTCCACGTGTAACTACCGCCGCGTTACACAATCGTTCGCTGAAATGTGTCGATTTAATAGTCACGAAAACGTCGTGTTATGAAAAACCGCAACGACCTGAGGTATACGAAATATTTATCGGGGAAAACCTTATTAATAGACCGCGCTGTTTCTCTCCGCGCGATTGCGTCACTGCGCCACTCACACACTTCCGGCATTCGCACAACGCACGACCGTCACGTCCGATTATTGTTTTTACCCCGGTCTCTTTCTCGAAAATAACCTACTCCCACTGTATTCGCACGCGAAAATCCACGACCACCGTCGCGAAAACGGGCCGCGCATTGCGCACGTGCAGTGTTTTGTCGCGCGGTCACGTTTTTACTCCTCGAGCGCCCACATGCGAGAGAGTTTTTGTCCACGTGTGCTGCTGTCGGCGGTCAATTATAACGCAGCTCTAGTCTTTATAATATCTCGACTTTGGCATGCCAAAGATAACGGCGAGAGCGCGCTGACGTACGATCAATATAATGGCGAAATGGACCCTGTATCTATTTCAAGTTCATGCGAGGACGGAGCGATCAAGGCGTTACGCTCGACGGACAGCGCTGCGAGGCAGCTGATGCTTGGATCTGACTTGCGCAACGTTTTTTTGCTGCGAGAGAGAACGAACAATGGGCCCGTTGTACTGTGGCTGATTGAATCGAGGCATTTTCTTATTTATTCTGCCCTCGGGATAATTAAATTGTAACTGTACTGTGGGCTGCCTAGTGTTTTACGATACCCAACTGCTATGTATTTCAAATATATAATGCTGTCGGGCGAAATGAAGTAATTAAAATTCCTCTCGGTCAAAAATTTAAGACGATAATATAACTAAACATTTTTAGGAGCATTAGTCTTTTGTGCCTATAGAAACTGATAGTAAATAAATAGAGAGAGAGAGAGAGAGTTTTTGTTCATCCGCTGCACATTCAATGAAACGAGCGCACAGACGTTATCATAAATCCTTGAGAGGAAAAAAAAGATCTGCATTCTTGACCACCGCGAAAGAATAAATCCTCAGGGCGTATACACACACACAGACACACACACACACACACACACACAGGGCACATAATACCGAAAGAGGGCATCGTGCTTGTACAAAAGACTTCCTCCCTCGATAAATCGACGCAAAAGTGCGCGAGCGCGCGCGCATTACGTCGAGCGTCTGGATATAACCCTCGCCTCGCTCTAAATTTCCCTCGCGGCTGAATGGAGCTTGTTTCTCGCGCGATAGAACGACGACGACGACTCGGAAAACGATGTTGACTCTCCTCTGCCTCGTTGTCTCTCGGATGAAAAAGCGCGGCAGACGCTATACGTCAGGGTTTTGCATCGCGCTCCCATACACACACACACGGGCGAAGCGATCGATATAATTTTTGGCAAGCGAACTCACTCGCAGGCGGAGTTTCTGCCATGATGGGAGTGTATTATACGCCGAGAGAGAGAGAGAGAGAGATGTGTATAGATCCAACGCGCGGCGGCACTACATAAAAGTCCCGCAGCACGGTTTGCTTTGCGTTATGCGCCCGAGCTAGGAAAAAGGGAGAGGAGGGAAAAATAGCTCGCTCGCGCGGCTTGTGTGTACACGCGGAAAGCCATTCGAGTCCCCCTTCGCAACGACGACTTTTGCTGCAGCGCGACGTCGATATAATCCCGGAGTTGAGAGAGGGAACGAGGGAGAGAGCGATGTTATATCGTCCGACTCGATAATGTTGCTTTTACTGTTGCGAAAAGTTTTCCGAGAGTTTACTGCGCAAGTTGTGTGTGTATATACCTATGTTTGCCGCGGGGACCATTGAAAATTGTTTACACGATGTTTTATTCCGCGCGCATGCATAGGCGAGTGCATTATTTTTAGACACTCGTACAGTATACACTACATATTTGTCGCGAAAAGTTTTTACCTCGATATGACAACAACATGTGGGTCAATTCTTTTCGAGTTCCATATAAATTATTTATCATGTATTCTTATACTTTTATTTATCGCAAACTTAAACTCAAGAGTTTTTTTAACTCAAAAAACAATCTTAACCAAAAGCTCTCTCTCCGACAAATCTTAGACCGGATCCAATCCTTCCGCAATTAATCACGCCACCATCTTCGCATAAATCCAGCGCGCCTCCCCGTTCGCACTTTTTGCGAGCGCGCACCGCGCAACCGCTTTCGTAGACGACAAACCCAAAACCGTCCTTCTTATACCTATCCCCGCCGTCTGCGGTCTTACTCTCTCGCTCTATACACGCCCTGAGAACCGACAAAAAGAGAAATATATACCGCGCGCTTGCGGCGGCGCTATGTTTTATTCCCCTGCGATGGTGTCGGCTCTGCTGCCGCGCATCTCCCTCGAGCGCGCATATATATAGAGCTATGCTCCTTTAGCCCCGAGTAAAAGAAGGAGAGAGAGGAAGTCTAGGAAGGAGAATGAAGGAAGAGAAAGCGAGTGTCGGTGTGTGAGTGTATAAAGGAACGAGCTCACCGCAAGAGACACCCTTGTACGATGGCTCTATGCTCGTTTTCTCAAAATTCTTTTGTTTTTATATTCTCTGAAAATAGTATACGTTTTTCAGTAGATTGCGTACTTGGTAGACGATAATTTTTTCAAGTGTCGAAGAAACATGGTTATCAAAATAACCTTGAGTTATTCTAAGCTTAATATAATGTCGGTCAATCAAGTTCATTCCATTTCCAAGGAATTCAATTACACAAATTCCCCCTTTGATTACATACATTATCCCTTTCGGCTGTTTGTCTTGGAAAGGGTGCGCAAGGGTTTTGCGTAAAACTTGGGTGTACACAAGTTATTTACGGTTTCCCCATAAACTCTCTCTCTCTCCTTACTCGAGTTGTTCCTTAGCGCGCGACACACTACTACTGTCGTTCTTATGCTCTATAATAGGAGTTACGCACCCGCTTCGAAATTCTTGAAACTGAGTAGTGGATGTCATTATGAGGCTACAAAATGAGAACCCTTACACTTAATTGTCCGTGTGATACATTCACCCCAAGCGTTATATACTATTTTGGTTTGTTTTCGAGATTTAATTCAAACACTCAATCAAAGTATGATTCTTCTAAAAATATTATGGTCAAGAATTTCAAGACAAGATAATAATACTTTTCATATTGACTGGAAAGACCAACACAAGAGAAAAATGTTGAAGAATTTATAAAAGCGAGACAATAATTACCGAAATATTGTATTGTTTTGCTCTCGTAGAGCCCTAATCATTCATCATCATTTATCTTTTCGATCCCACCTGCGAATTTACGTATAGCCCTATACCTCACCACCATGCTCGCCTGGAGAAAGCGAGATGCGCGAAGATATATTAGAGATAACAAAAGAGGGGAGGGAAGGGGAGGCTAGGCGAACATTTTCCGGGCTTTCTCCGCGCGCGCGCAGCGCTGTGTTTAATTTCAGCGGCATTGTCTACGTTAGGCAGCATTACCACTTGCCACGGGGCCGCGCAATTAGCAATGTAAATGCCAGTTAGTTAGTTAGCGTGTTTGCGGAGCCGCGGGGGTGGTAGCTCGCTGTGTACGTGTATGTGTATGTGTATAGTTGTCGGGGCTAGATAACGGACCTCCCAAGCGTGCGATCGCCTCAAACCAGGCGCTGATAACGCGCCGATCGAAACGTCGATTCCTTTTTTACGCTCGCCAAAACTCCCTGCGCGCTCCGCAGCTGTAGGCCTCGGCCAAGCGATTGTGTATGTGTAGTGGGTGGGTGCGTATATATAGCTAACGCGGATGCATCGCGTAAATCGCGGGTACAAAGTGGAGCAGTGCGGTTAATAGCTGAGTTTTAATCTTCTTAAAATTGTTTAAATTAATTGGAAACTTTTGAATGTATAATGATAAAGGAAATATTTTACCTTTTTATGATACATTTTAAGAACGGAAACTAATGCATATAACGAATATATTTTAATGAAACGTTATTTATTTTCCTATAAATTGTTAAAATAATTTAATAGAGTGCCAACATAATTTAGAATTTCATTAATTATAAGAATTCTTTTATTTAATAAGTAATTTTCAGAGTTCTCATGTACGTTAAACATTTTTAACTATTTATTTATGAACAAAAATAGAAAGACAATTGAATAATTATTATATGCATTCTATTTAACGTAATAAAAAATAATAAATAATCAGTGATTACAAATTGATAAAAAAAAAAGTATGAAAATCACCTTCCGAACAAAGAAAGCCATTTGCCTGAACAAAGGATCGAGCATCCAGCACGACACTATACACACAAAATTTTCACTACACATACTATACATAACTAACGGCAAAACCAACATTTTCCCACTACTTTTAACGATAAAACAACGACAACAACACGCAACAAATTCCCCGCGACGAATTTTCGTGACCCTTCGACGCGCAGTCAGCTCAAGACTATCTTCTTCTCGCCTCTAGCTCACTCATTCTCTCTCTCGCCGAAATCCCAACGGTCCCTGATTTTTTATATTAAGCATCTGGTGGAGGGCCTCATTGTGTGCGCTTAGAGAAACTCGCTCTCTCTATATAAGAGCCGATGCCATAATGGCTTTCAACATGGCTACCGGGGTGGTCCTCGCGCCGCTGCTAAGTCCTGCCCCTCGCTTTCACTTGGGCCCTACTGCGCGCCAGAAGCATCCCCCTTACGAGCGCGCTCTCGTTCTCTCTCTCTCTCGCTCTCGGTTTCTCCCCCTACGAGGTCTTCTCTCGAGACGAAAGTGCTATAGTGCCTGCCTTAGGGTCAGCCTGCAATTTCCAGGAGTGGTGCTAGGGGAATTTTTTTTAAATAATTGGTGATGCGCATTTCGTTAGGATATTTGAGTACATTGTAAATCTATTGTCGTGGTAATATTTAATTGTTTAATTATAACGAATTAAATTATTATTCAAATATTTTTATTGAACTGAAAGAAATTGATTTCTTATTACATTTGACCATTTATTTTTTCAATTTAATAAACCTAATTTTTGTTTTGGATTATTTTTTTCTCTAAAAAAATATTGCAAAATGTGGAACAATCCTTTTTAATTTACCCCTATTAAGAAAATAATTTTCAAAAGCCCACATGTATCAGGAAAATGAAAACATCAGAAAATAACGTACGTATACCTCATATATACGATTTTCGCTGACTTTAAACTCGCCTTGGCCATTACTCATACAGTCATTCATCCGCGTGCTGAAATTCCAAGATTACTTTTAGCCACCGGTCGACCTTGCCCGATAAATCTCGTTTTATTGAGACAATCAGCGCTCTCGCGCTTAATTGAAAAGCGCGATAAGCTCGCACACTACGGCTCTTTTTATCCACCCGGGAATGCGCAAAAACGCCGTCTCATCTCGCCGAAATTATACGCCCGACGATTATCGTCGCGCGTTATATCATTGCAGCGACTTATAAAATTATGCTCTCTCTCCCGCACGCGCGGCAACCGCAACGACGTATAATATATATAAAAACGAGCCGGGAATGAAGCGATTCGCCTTTTTATTCGTTTATAAAGTGATAATAAAGTCCCATCACGCGGGTGCTTTTTCTCCCTACTTCCAATTCTCTCCGTCCTTCTCTCTCCCCCTTTTGCAGTAGGCATATAGGAGCAGCAGATCGCGCCCTCCGTACCGTCCGACAAGAGCGCTCGCGCGCAATCTACCTTACCGTCCTGCTGGTAAGTCCGTGCCAAGTAGTTTCCCCGTCTCGCTACCAGGTGGCGCAGGCAGAGTCGAGCCACACCCGAGCCTGTTTTACACTTGAACACCGCCGTGTATACCACGTGCTACAGCTATATATACGTATAAGCGCGGGCTTCACGCTCGATCTCTTTCGGCGCGCCGGCGGCACGGCCCGATTAACGCGCCCCGACTGACGTAGTCGTAATATACGCGCGCTCGACACGATCGACGCTGGCTGGCTACTACTCTTTCGGAGCTTCGATCATCGGGCGAATTTAGTGGCCCCCGGTCGCCTAGAGGAATTTGACTACTGACCTCTTTGCCCCGCGGTAGATATGAGTTATATTCAATGCTTGTTTTTTTTGGGGGGAAACTAGACGGGAATTGAACTTGTTTTCGCGGGCGGTTCGTTATGCAAATTTTCGGAGGGTGGTGGTGTTCTTTTTTTGTTATTTGTTGGTTTGATAAAGGATGGTTTATTTGGCCGATAATATTTCGCTGGATTATGTAGTGGGAAATTAATTACATCGGGAAGATAAATGTTTTAATCGCAAAATTATCTGATCATTAAATCTAAAATGAGGCTTTATACGATATTTATAACGCGATAAATTCCATAAATTTCCGGTTATATCATAAGTTTATAATATTCTTTTTTTTTATCTTCGCGCATAAAATGAGATTAAAAGGTGATGTATGATTTTTTTTGTTCATAATATTTCTGTTGCATAATTAAAAGAGTATGTGTAGTAATAGCATTGATTTATCGCTCGATTTCGAGATTAAACGACTGGATTAAATATATAAACATTTCATATCACTATGTGCTTATTACCAAATCTTATATATATACTTATTAGTTAAATACCTGAACCAGGATAAAAATAGAGAAGCAGTGTGCAACACATTTTTACATCACTTTTTATTTGACGGACAAAGCAGCATCCAATAAAGACGTTTTACGTCAAGCCCTAATTTGTCCCTTACTGTAGCGGTCGCAAAAACGCGAAACCACAACGGCCGTCACACTGCACACGCGACCGCAGAATAATCCCGCGCAGATTAACCAGGACAGATAAGATGAGCAATTTGGCAAGAGGTGTCGTCGGTGCATCCATATCTGTTATATAATACTCCTAAGGTCACCTGCGCCTAACGATTATACCCCGCTGAGTATACGTCAAAAATACACACTGGCGAAAAAGTAGGCCGCGAGAAATTTCTATATACCTCTACCGTGTCCGCGCGTGTAAGAGTAGAGGCCACAAGTTGTGTGTTCCGGAGACTGGGTATATGTACGTACGTACGTAGCGGGAGAAACACGATTGCGCGCTTGTTCGCGCATTATATACACGGGCGTTATAACACATCCGTTCGTTCTGAAGGTGGTGCGCTAGCAGCTACTACTACCGCAGGTCGGAACAATAGCGCGCGGTAGCCGCGAGCCCGGACTCCCCAGGGAAATACCTTCGAATACACACACGTCCATCGACTTTTACATTATATATGCCGCGGCTGGTGTAGAACTCTGCTATGGTGTATATATACACGCGCGCCATGAGAAAAATCCGATGAACATCTTAATGAGGAATATATAGGTATATTTTGTTTGCGAGCGGTGTATAAGGTGATGCTGATGGAGTTGGCTGATGTAATGGTGTAAATTGTTGGCGGTGTAGTCTTATCCAGCATGATGTTGTTACTTAGTGAGCTACTTAGAGTTCTTTTCAAGTAGGTCGGTTAATTTTTATTTGTTCGTATCGCGAACCGTATGATTATAAAATTACACACAGCAAATCGATATAATTATCGCAATAACGTTTGGAATTCTAGCGTAAATAAGGACAGGAAATGCTAATGGCACAGCGACCGCCGATAATGCGAAGTGTATCAAGAGCAGCATAACGTGACACTTAGTATTGCGCTTTTAATAAATAATATCGGCTCTTATCTCCCGAGTACCATCCCAGAGAGCATTGTCCCAGTGGCCTTATCGGTATTAGGCCATTCGGTCATTCTAAAATGCGTCTGCTCGTTGTATATAGCCTCGCACACGCGTTTGGTTCTCCCTTTTTATATATACACACCCCGCGCCCTTGTGTATTATATTATACGCGAGCAGGTTTGCCCCCCTTGCTTTAATAAGGCGCGCGCGCAGGGCGATCGGAGAGATTACGAGTAAAATTCGCCGAATGTCTTCCGGTCATTCAATCTAGTGACTGCCAAGGTTTTCAGGGTCGCAAAGAACATTGCGATATACGTACGTGCAGTTAATTAACGCAATTACCGAACACGAGTTTATTGCGGTTCGAATCCAACAAAAGAGTCGGTAATGCTGTGTGTTCATCGGGAAGAAGACGCAGCGACGAGCTCGTTGACGTTGACGAATGTGCGATAAACACGTCATATTTGCGTGGGGTATATATGTATGAACGGCCGGGAGTGCAGTTGCGTAATTGTAATTCGAGAAGTGTGTGCGTGTAGATGCAGCGTGTATATAATTTTACAAATTAAAGCAAGCAATAGCTGTCTTGTAAGTTTTATTTATGCCTGTAGCGCTAGAGCGA
Source organism: Torymus flavipes (assembly GCA_030522905.1). Taxonomy (NCBI): domain Eukaryota; kingdom Metazoa; phylum Arthropoda; class Insecta; order Hymenoptera; family Torymidae; genus Torymus; species Torymus flavipes. The sequence goes on along the minus strand of JAPYZO010007030.1, from coordinate 10,564 downwards.
ATTTTCATTCCGATGAAAGGATAATCTCTGGCCGCGCGCGGAGATAAATAGAGTCTAGTACAAGTCTCCCGTTCTAATTTCGCGACCGGCTATAAATGCATTTTCGCTACCGTTATATTGAAACGATTTTAGAAAACAATGTATGCTTACAATGATGCTTCTATTAATATAAACATCAAACGCTTCTCGCAAATACAAGCCGTTGGCACTAAACTAACACCCCCTCGTAACATCAGTAAACACTTCCTCACTTCTCACAACAAATCTCAATTTTGCAACAACGTTGCACCGTGCACTCGCCGAACCAGCACACAAAACCGTCAGCACTCTTCGGCCACCTCGTCCCTCGCCATAATCAATTTGGCTCGCGAATTCCTCTCGCGCGTGCAATTAATACTAACGAAGCGTCCCCTCCTCTCTCCGCGTCTAATCCGCGACGAAATTGGGCTGTCCGCGCGCAATATTATTCTTAGTCGTGTCGCTGTACAGCAGCGCTCGCCAGCGCGGCGGCCGTCCTTCTCACGGCAGTAACCATAATTTTTCGGGGGAGAGGCCCGAGAGAGAGAGAGAACGTGGCGTGACGCCGGCCATCCCGGGCTCTGCGCTCACGCATACCAAACTCTTGCGGAGCGTCCTCGGAGCGAGCGAGCGAGCGCTAATTCCTCGCCGTTTTTCGCTCTCTCTCTCTCGCTCACTCTCACTCTTTCTGCGAGGTTCTGTGAAATTTGCGGGTATACCGTCGTGTTTGTTTTTTTAATGATACCGACCGTGCGGCTTGCTGTGCGCGAAAGTTGAAAATGGGTTTTTAATTCGGTAAGATTGAGTGTATGAAATAAGAGTTGTTTTCGTTATTATGAATTTAATAATGGGTTTGGAAATAATATGTGGTTTACATTTTTATTGGGTTGCAAATTGCAAGTAGATTGAATTGTTTATTCAATAATTGTGTAATAAGTATTTTTAAAACGTTAAAATGAAAAAGGGATGAATATATGCACAGTAGTTGAACGTATAATCATTCATTAGAATTGAAGAAACTCTTTTTCTTTGCATGAGCCATTTCTCATTCCCCTTTGCCTATCTTTCCTACGTCGCTTGACTTGCTGCTTTTTTTCGTTCTTTTCATTCTTTGTTTTATCTGCAGTCGACTTTACTTTTCTCTCTCTCTCTTATTATTCTCTCGCCCTCGCATTTCACCTGCTTTATTCCTTTTTCTCATTTGTTTCTTCTTCCTCGTTCGTAATTCAAATGTTCTTTATTGCAGACACTTTATCCTTGCTGCAATTTTTTCCTACTGCAGATTTTTTGCGTATATTTTCACCTTGTTCCTTTCTCTCAATGCGAATTGCTTCTTCTTTTTTGCTTTTTGCTTTAATTCCATCCAGCTTCTAACAAGATAAAAAATGAGTTTACATAATTTCTAATTTTCATGGTTCTTTTCTACTTCAAAATAATTACTTTTTTGCTTTATTATCTTTTTTTTCTCTCTTCCTTGTGTCTTGACCCCACATTATTATCTCACGCCTCTAATTAACATTATTTATACTTTCTGCTTCATATAGTTATACCTCTTCTCTCGGTATATTTTATTATTGCTCCAACAATTACTCGTCTAATTAATTCGAAAAAAGGTCTATTTTCCCTGACCGCCCACGTCTCTTTTAAATCACTTCTCGTCTTGTTTACTCGTTATCAGATTCTACGGCGCGGGTAAAAGTGAAAATCGCCCTCGCACAGTTTCCGTCGCCAGGGCAAAAATTTAATGCTCATAAACGTAAAATAGCGGTGCTCTCTCTTTTCCGGCCGATATCGCGTATTATACACATAACAGGAGAAGGGGGATTGCGGACTCTCGAGAACGCCGGGGTTCTCGATCGTTTGTTCGTTCAACGCCTGATCCCTGACCTTCTCCAGGCTTATGGCTTCCTTTAACGTTACATTCACCCTCTTCACTCGATGGTATAACGAGTTATGAGTACTAAATTTTTTTGCGCGTTGTTTTCCCTTTTATGCGTCTTCTAGTGCCCATGCGGCAATCTTGTAAATTTTGTGTGTACATCAATACAAAGATTTATTTCTATTATACAAGGATAAACAGATGCCTTATAACCTTTATCTTGTTCATAAAATTTTTATAAAAACAAATTTGTACCCTGACAGTTCAGCGAATAAAAGTTTAAAAAACTACAAAGGTATAAGATATTTCTCTAAAATCATATTACTATTATAAAATATTACAAGATAAACCCAAGCCACATAAATCCAACGTGCCACAATACGAATACTTCGCGCAATACGAAGCGGAGCAACAAAACAACATTGAGATCCATCCAAAAACAAGGCAGCAAAGCACAAAGAGCGCTGACGTAGGTAGCTTTTTACCCAGTCTGTGTGTCTGTGTGTATATACGACTTATACACTTCATCTCTACGTGATTTACTGCGCGACTAGCTTGCGCTCCTCTCGCGCGCGACTTCCTGCGCATACTACAAGGTTACCGCGCTCTTTGCGAGAGACTACGACGACGACGACGACGAAGGTACGCGCGCGGGGCAACTTACGTGTACGTGTGACCCCCTCGAGGGCGCCTCTCGCTGCGTGTATAATAACTCGCCATTAAGGGCAGACTACTACTACACTACTACCTCGATATTATAAGCGCGAGTGCGCGAATCTCATTGTGCCGAGTCAGTCGATCCGCGGGAGTCGCGCTATAGCAAATCATCTCGACGCGAATCACACGCGCCGCGCAATTACACGCGGCCTGGACTTTGCTCGAGCGCGATAAATAATTCGCTGTTCATTGCAAGCGATTCTGTTATAAGAGTGAATTTAAAGGTTTTTTTCTTTCGGAAGGTCTAGGTGGACGAAGGTGATTTATTTATTGGGCGTCGGGGTTTCTTTGGGTTCAGTTGTGAGAAGCATCGCGGCGTTTATTTATTGCGATCTGTGATGCTGGCGAATGCGAAAGTCTTCGACTGATAAGATTTTTGTTTCTGATCGTGGAGTGGAGCGAGTAGGGTATGGAATTACAGGATTATTTATGTGGTTATGCTTAAATATAATTCGTGGTGACAGCACAGGAAAACGAATTTGTAAGGTGTAAAAAGGAAAAAATATTTTATACAGTTGAAGGGGGTAATATTTATTTTATCTCATTAGTAGAGTTATACATATGACAAGAATTTATAAATTATAATTACAAATTACATTATATATAAAATTTCATTTATTATACGTGAGAAAAAGTTATAAAGTACCTTAATGGAACTTGTTAACGCGACATAGAAAGAGAAAAATAAAAAGCAATCGGGAGTAGGGAGAGAGAATAATTACGAGGGGGAGGCGCGAGGACGTAAACCATCGCTGTTAGCCAAAGTCGCATCACACGTTGTGCAAACTCGAGCATCCGCAGCCCAAACATGGCACACACAAACATACACAAACGCACCTACACACACTCACGCCCCGCGTCACCGGGTCGAAAGGAGGAAGGTCCGCTCTCTTGGCCTCCGTCATCGCCGAGGCGGAGGTAGGTAGGTAGGTTTGTTTCGCCTGTGTGTGAGCCCTTTGATGTCACGGCGAATGTTACGGGCGCAATCCCATAAAGTAGACTTTCTTTCTCTGTCTCTCCCTCTGAACGTCCGAAAGAAATCGCCATAATTTATACGAGAGCGCGCGGGAGCAACGCTCGCGTGTCGCGCCGCTCGCGCGCAAGCCTGCGTTACGTTTCACGTGTCTTTCTCTCTCTTTCCACGCATATATACCCTCTCTCCCTCTCTCTCTCTTGCGCTTGCACACGTGCTCGACTTACACATGAATGCAAACTCTCCACCTCCTGCGCGCGCTCGCCCGCTTCTCCCGTTCGCGAGATGGCCGGGCGATATCGTATATTGAAAAACCAGAGGGAGAGAGAGAGATGCGGTTACACGAGAGAGTGCGCGCGCAAGTGCCGGCGAGTATTATAGGATAGAGAGAGAGTTTTCTCTACTGCGTTGATACAGACATAAAAATGCCGGACGAGCGATATAGTAAATAGATAAGCTGCGGACGCGCGGGGAGTAACGTTTTTCTTAATGCTAACCTGCAGTATGTGTGTGCATATAATACGGTAGTGGGTATGGAAGAGAGCGAAGATGTGTGCGCGATGGGTATTATGATTCATGTTGTGTTAATGTATGCCGGCGGCATTGTGTTATTATCGTTAATTGTCTCTCGAACGCTGAACGAACCGAGCGATCTCTGTCGATGAAAACACAACGCGGCGGGCTTCTTTTTCTCTTTTGCTCGCATATACCCGTATATATACGGGTGTATGTATACGTTAAATATGCTTAAAGGTGTATGATTATACACGTGCGCGCACCGGATCACGCGAACCGATGTGCATACGTATGTGTACGATGCAAATTTATGCGCTCGAAGCGCCGGCATATTAGCGCGCCTGCGCGCGTCGATTTTACAGAAGTATAAGCCTGTGTGTCGAGCGCGTCTCATGCATGATGCGCGGTTTCTCGGCTTTGTTACGCTGGCTGATTAAAGTATCATTGCACCCGTTAGCGTAATTAAACATTTGATAAGGGAAACGGATCGGGGATATAATGACGAGCGCATGATGACGGCCGCCGTTGTTATTTCTTCATTACGACTGAGGGCTTTAGCGAATTATTCCGAACATTAAACAATTACACGCAATAAGCATAGGAAATCGCGCCAAGGAGTGTATCCTGTTTGACGAGCGATCGTTATAAAGTCGAGCTGTGGTTATTCATAAAACGAAGATCGTAAGTTTATACATTCGAATAATGTTCTATATTTCGCTGCATGAAAAATCCAGAGGAATGAAAGTACTTATAAGGAAAAAAGTTCAGCTCGTATATAATAACGCGAGTTTTCACTTAACTCGACTTTTTCGCGTGCGCCGCCTCATTGACATATAATTACCCGCGCTGGTACATAATGTACCTCGCCGCCGCCGCCGCGCCATACATACACACACGCGCTTGCGCGTGCCGTATATTCAAATGACTAAAATTACCCTCGTTGCGCGGCTCGCCCAAATGCGCGCACTACGGGCATTCAAATCCTGTGTATGTACACACGTACACGTTATACGTACACGCTCTTGCGCTCTTTCTGCATATCGGCGAATCTCCCATTGTCGTGATCGTGTAGAGTCGCGCTGCGCGGCCGAGTTATAAATAATACGGAAGAGAGAAAGTCGCGGAGGGACGACGACGACGACGACGACTGCAAGTGCAACAAAACGCCCTGAGAGAGAGAGCGAGGGCAGAGCGAGCGGGATTTATCACGTGCGCACGTAAGAGAGAGAGAGAGAGAGAGGAGCGAGCGCGGGATTTATGTATGGTTGACCGAAGGTTAGGGACACGACCGCGCGCGTCAATTATTTTCGGTCCGTTACGGGGGGGCCTTTTTTGGTTTTCTGCATCGCGGTGGGTATATCTGTGTAATGCTGTCTTACTGCGTCTGCGGTGATATCGTTGTCAGGACAAAGGCGAAGGAGTTTGATCCTGCTGTCCTTGGAAGGATGCACAAAGCGTTAGTTTCTCATTTATTCCAATGTTTATATACCTGTTATATATCGTAGCGATTATATATTTTAAATTTATTTCGTTATAAAGTACGTATAGACTAAATACGTAACGCCGCGCGACACATTTAAGAATCTTAATACCCATCTCTATCTCTGCGCGAGAATAAAAGCGGCAGAATAAACTCGCTCTCACTCCTAGACCGTAATAAACGAATGATCATTTAGCCGGGCGTTGAGGTTTATCTTGGCAGGCGCGAATATTTACGCGGATACGACTGGCCCCTATATCGCCTGCAGCTCCTCGCGCGAGAAGGGGTATAGAGACAAAAAAAATGCCCAAATGAGGGATTATAAGAAGTCTCTCTCGCCTCGGGTGCGCGCAGAGGGAGGGGAATTCGGGCTTTCTCGCGTATCGCCCTGGAAAATGACGAGCTTGGCTTGTTTCCTTCCACGGATAAGCAATTAATTAGTCGTTTTTTGGACGCGCTCCAAGCATCGAGTTTTGGGCACGGTCCAAGCTTTTCTTGGAGCCTGTGTGGGTGTGTAGCTGTATAAGCCGATGCTGCTGCGGTGGTATAGCGTTGGGCCACCCCCGTCTGAGCTTTATTGGAGCGCGCGCTGCAACGTATCGGTGGATAACGGTGGGGGCGAACCGATCGAAGGTCAAGCGCCGACGTCGAGGAGGTGGGAGTTAAGCTATATCGCGCGAGATCGCGGGGGATTTTAATTGTGGTGTTAAAGTGCCGCTGGAGTGTACACGATTTGCCTGAGATATATACGGTGACTTATGTGGACCAGAATAAAATTGAATTTTAAATCGGGAGGATCATTTTGGTTCAATTTTTTTCAAGTGGAATTCTAGGAAGTACTTATACTGGTGTCAATGGTTTTGTTTCATTCTTGTGAAAAATGTGTACATTTAGATTTTGAGGGATCGAAGTATGATGAGACCTATACTTTGCGAACTGCGAAATTTTCGATTCGGTGCGCCAAAGGAGCTGCAATTTAAGATACTTTGTTTCGGAGAACCAATTGCCTCGAACAGGTTTTAAATAGGTACATCGAACTCCAAAGACCTCCATATTAATTCATATACATTCACACATCATACGTCACTTTAATTACATTAAAAATGTCCACACTACATCCACAATTATTCTTAATAAAATATCTTATCCTGCTCCCATCGCGAAACAAAAAAATTGCCCAAACCTACTCCGCAGCTACCAGAAAACGCGATTGCTCACCGCGCGATCTTGACTCATATCTCTCCCGACACACGCGCTATGCCAGGGTGGTCCACCTCTCTTTCCTCCAACCGCGGAATGCGAACGAGAGGGAGAGGAATAGTCTCTCTCCCTCTCTCTAGTCTCGTTCTTATTGTTGCGTCGTCGTTATTATTTTTCGGGCCAACGTGTAGAGCGGAGGGCCCACAGCCTAATGGAGGCGGAGGACGCGAATCCGCGCAGCGCGGTGGGGAACGCGCGCGTGCGTGTACACGCCATACATCATTTTTCGAGGAGAGAAAAAGAGAGGAACGGGAGAGGCCACGAGGAGAATGAGAGAGAGAGAGAGAGAGAGAAAGAGGGAAGAGCAAAGGCCACCGCTCTGCGGGTGCGTTGCGCCGCGCACCTTTGCTTCTGAGTCATGTATACGTTGAGTGTAGGGAAGGTATAGTTTGGGTCTATTTTCTTCATAGATTTATAATTTTAAGTATGTTATATTTAACATTATTCGAATTCCCACGTTAATATTTGCCGAACCTTTATCTCATTTCAAACGACAGCTAAAAATAAACAAAATCAAGGGAGAATCAATATATCCAGCAATTTGCATGGATCGAAGTGTGCGGTCAAGAGGGCAGCTTTATCCTCTCTCTCTCTCTCTTTTTCTCTCTTATACGAGTCCCACGTGTACTCTCTTGCGCGCTCTTCTCAAAAGAGGAATAATACGAAGAACCGCGCGCGACTATGGGGAGGCTTGCAAGCACAGCGTGGTACCTTCGGGGACCGGGTAATGAGACGGCCCCCGACCAAGAGGATGCCTGATATCCTCTCTCCCTCCCTCTCTCGGATATTCTGCTGCTGCTGCTGCTGCTGGTGCAACCGGGCCAGGGGCCAATTTAGTTAATCTCCCTCTATGCGCGCGCTCTGTCTTTCGTATGCCGAAGAATCGCCGCGGGTTTGCTCTGCTACCTTCTCCCCTTTTCTCTCGCGTATGAGAGAGGGCAAGAGAGATAGGAGAGATCGATGAGTGCGAGAGAGATGGGAGACGATGAGGTCGCGAGATACGCGAAATATCAGATGGTGGACCGCGGGAGAGGGAGAGCTATTATAAATCACCGTCATTTGAATCACGTCGACGCCCCGATTTTTTCGGGGAAATAACCCGCGGATGTCCCGCTATAGCGTATACTTTTGCTTTGCGAGCGAGCGAGAATCGTGCGCGTTTTATTTTCGATGGTGTATATAGTGGCGCTTTGGATGTTAGCGATGGCTCGCGAGCGCGATACACACACACACACACACATAGACGGCGCGTTTTAATCTTTTAATGCGTGATGTATGCTGGAGATTATGATATATTTGTCATTTTTATTGCGGATATTTTCGTAGATACACACAGTGGGACAGAAGATTATACGAGACACGTGTTTATTTATAGAAAATTGACAAACATCGTTAATCATAAAAAGAAAGAGTTTCCTAAATATCTATTTTCAAAGATCTTTCATGTACGACTATTTTTAAAGAACATAAACTACAACTAACGCTGTAAAGATATAATATAGAGCCGTCCTTCGTATTTAAAGGAAAAGGCAATAAACGATTTTCGGCAGCGCGTCGAAGAGAAGTCATAGAGAGCCGAGAGAGCAGGGAAAAGGACGACCGCGCGCAGTGCCGCAATAATTTCGCAGTTAACAGCTCAATAGAGACGAGAGAACTAGCGCGAGCGAGCGAGAAAGAGACCGAGGACAGAGCGATTACGAAAGAGCCTCGCAAAAAGCGAGAGAGAGAGACGAAGCTAGGAAGTACGAGAGACGACCCTCCGGATCAGCGGCGTCGCTCGCTCGCCAGCGTCCTTTTTCACGAAATAACCAGGACACTAATGTCCCGGACCATAAATCGAAGGCGCGGGCGCGGGGCGCAGGTAGATGGCGCGTTGCCCAAATGGCCGAACGATGTAGCCGATGAATTTTCTAAGGGCTGCCCCCGCCGCCGCTGCAAAGTGGGGATACTACTATATACCGCTACGTTATGACTCTACGCAATAGCGATGAGTGAGTTACGGGGACGCGAGAGCTTTTCCAGGGAAAACGGGCGCCTAGCACGATATAATTCCATATAAATATATATAGAGGCTATCATTCGGAGCTGCTGCTGCTCCTCCTCCTTGGATCAAAGGAGATGAACATCATCGGGCGATCGTATCGAGAGTTTATCTCACGCCCCCTCTTCCATTCAATTTCGTGGCTTATATATAGCAGAAGAGAGGGAGGGGGGAGAGAGAGAGAGAGACCCATTAAAGTGCGAGAATAATGCCTTTTCAATTAATCTCCCGTTTCTCGCGCGCCTTATTATTGTTATTATCGTTCGAAAGTGGCAAAGGTTCCGCGCCGACTGAAATTGCGCCCTGAAATAAGAGCAAAGAAAAAGCCCCCTACGGGCATTATCCTCATTATCGTGCGCGTTTATGAATTTTAAATTGACCGCGCGCGCGCGTTATTAGGCCAGTTTTCTAATTATTTTCTATATACAACAAAAAAGTGGAAAACCGAGCACGCGCGCGTGAGAGATCCCGTGTGGTGTCGTGCTCGTCGCTTTTTTTCGCTTAGGATATATCTTGCTTATACGTTCATCGCCTATCCTTTCTCTCTATCGCTAAAGCGCGGTGAGATCGTGTTCTGCACTCCCCGCGAGAGGGAAAGAGCGGCACTATAATCATTAATGATGACTGACTGAATTAAATTATCCGTAATCTGTGCCGGTGGCTTCGCTCGCACGCTGAGCAGAGGCGAATGGTTCTCTTTCTCGTCGAACGTGACCTCGCGAGTGTATGCAGGTATGCAGCTGCTACTCATAATTTGTATACCGCTGTGGATTTCGTGTTCCTAAGAATCGTGTCTTCGATTTTTGGGGAGAAAAAACGGTGCACCGTAATACGGCTTCTGGTTTATACGTGCGCGAGCTACGCAGTCTGCAATTTATGGACCACTTTAAGTGCTCGGATAGCCTGTGGTTTCAAGTCGTTTGTATATAGGCACCATCACCGGCATTGTTGGTCGAAGAACGATGAAAAACGCGACAGTGATTGTGCAATGTGTTTGAAGACGGCGCCGTGTACAAGTGCTTTTTAATGTAAACACGAATTAACTGCCAATATTATCGTTTGTTTTCAATTTTTCTTTCCTTTTTTTTTATTCTTTACAGATGTATAATTAGAGTTAAATTGCTAAGCTGGAGATAATTTCGAATGACGCCGTTTAAAAATAACTTCTAATTTGACGGCTCGTAAACACGTAATTTTAACAGAAATAGCTGAGTTTAACGTTTACACCGCAACGGCAATTTATACAGCCGAGCTTAAAAAAAAAATTTCTTAAATATTCCAAAGTTAGGCGAACCAAGTAATTGCTCGCCCGAAGCATAACTTCTAAGCACTTGTAATACACAATCTTGCATAATTATACAACTTCAGCGAAAGTGAAGCACTATAAATTGACTTCACGGGGCGAAGAAGAACACCAAACGATCAGCATTTTTCTTCTCTCGTCTTCAAAGAAGACGCGCTGCCGAGTTTATGCATACATCGAGACGCAGCGATGAGAGAGAGAGAGAGAGGAGAGAAAGAGCAGGAGAGAGAGTAGAGCCGCGGGTCGTGTAGCAATTTAAACGTTTAACCGCAAAAATTATTGTTATCGGGACCCCGGACTCTTGTCCGACCTCCAGCGTAATAGCCGACGCGCAGCGCCGCGCGGAGCCATTGTCCGCATCTTGTATATATATATAC
>JAPYZO010007029.1:0-12581 GCA_030522905.1 Torymus flavipes | reverse complement strand
TGTTAATAACTATTTGATATGCAGGAGGAATTCCTCCTGCTGCAATACAATATTGCACGGAGCGGATATTCCTCCTCTTACAGGAGGAAATCCTCCAGGTGCCATTTTTAGCGGAAAATCCTCCTGCTACAAGCAGATTCTCTTTGACGCAGGAGGATCGTTTTCTGAGTTTGATATGGGAAATAGTAAGTATGGCCAATATTCGGCTTAGGCGCCGAAGCCATACATTGCATATACTGCGCTAATGTGGCCGGTATATTACCAATATATTTCCCATACTGATGCAAATATATAGAGCACAAAATACTTTTTGGACGGGATTACATAAATTATAGAATTATTATAGGATTTATTTTAACTTTCATAATAAACCTATAATAAGATAATAATTAAATACAGACGAGGCGTATAGACAAAAACCCGCCAGCGTAGAGATATTATATTGAAGAAACCATCAAATTTATGGCCCCTTGATCATTATACGCTGCTTGATAAAGTTTAGCTCCAGCTTAGCTTAGAACTAGAAGTGTGCCTCAACTCTATAGACGTGCGGTAAAGTAAATGAAAACCCGAGTCTGAAGTCAAAATTAAGATAGAAACAAACCCCCAGTCGCTTAGCAAGGATAGATTGACGAGCAAGACACTCCGCGCATATCTTCAGTAACAGAATTGGTAGCAGTAGTATTTGTAGCAACAATTCCAATAATAAGAATCTTAGTTCTATCAAAATTTCGTTACAATAAAATTACTATCACATGCAAAGAGCCTAAATAATAACTCGCAGAAGCGTGGTTGAATTTTTGTTTAAATAAACTATATTGACAAAATATTGTATTACACTTAATTATGAAAAATAAAAACGATCTTTTACTGAAAATTCTTTTATAAAAGGAGATGTACACAGTCATGGCCATCGCCTAAAGCTGGTTTCTCGCGTCTGGCGAAGATATCTGACGGCATCGGACAACTATATAGTTAGATGTAAAATATCATTTTATTAAACATATTTCGTGCCCGATCTTTTAAATACAGAAGTCACAAATTTATATTAGAATTTAGTATTGTATAACATTCATGGTGCGAAAAGTTATTTTTCGGATTGATAAAACCTTTTGGTGGTTGAGTATCATTCAAAATGAAATAATGTATTTTTCCTCAGTATTGGATACTTTATTAATACCTAGTACTTGCACGTTCAGTATTGATACTAACTAAACTAAATCTTTCTTTTTTATCATTTTTGTTAAGATAAATTAATATACATTAATTAATTATATCAATTATATACTATATAAATAACGTATTTTTTAATTTTTCTTAAAAGAATCATAAATAAACGTTGTAATAATTAGCCTGATTGCAAAAGCAAGTGTTAGAACTTTAAAGAAAACAAAAATTATTGAAAGCACGGTATGATCCGAGTGTGCGTATAAAGTTATTTTATCCTCTCAACAATGATATAAAATGATATAAAAATTCAAGTACATCTATTTGAAAATGTACAACGATTGGAGATTAGGGTTGCCACATATAAAAAACACTATTTATTAAAATCATTTTATTAAAACTTTTTTCAATAAATAAATTATTACAAAGATATCGAAGAACAGCTTTTTATAAAGTCTTAACATTCAACCTTTCCTTTTACCGCTATACATGAATAACCGCGATGTCGCGTCCATAAAAAAGCCGCCACGCGCATATAAATATATACTTATTTCTAGAAAAACCGGGATCTCGCGAGGGGAGGAAAACAATAGAATTCACAGATCCCAGTAGCGCCTCTCGCAAACGGGAGAAAAACTTTACATTCGCTCTTACTCACTCTCTCCTATACGTAAGTCTTCTCCAGACGAACTTCGCGTATATATGCGTTATTTCATTCACGCATCGTGCACGTGCAACTTCCTTCGACGCAATCGCCAGCGCGCGCGGTGCGGCTTTTCCCTCCGCCGGACGACAGTTGCTCTTTGTCGCGCGGATACGACGATTATCATGCGTACGCGCGCGCGCAGATCTTTTTTCTTCTTGCAGCAGAGTTTCGAGCGGCCGCCCTATGCAGTTAGGCCCACGCGCGGCATTACGCACTTTGCGCGCAGAAAAACGGAAATAAGAGAGAGAGAGAGAGAAAGAGAGAGACAAGCCGCGTAAACGGGCTCTTTCTCCCTTCTTCTATTTGCATGACAATCGCTAGAGAAGAAAGACGTGAGGAGCATAGCAAAACATCGCTTGCTCTCCTCTTCTTCATCCCTCTTTCATCCTTTGTACGCGAGAGATTTTTCCTGTCCCTTATCTCTTTACTTTTTTTGCTCGGGTATACCTATAGGTACGGTGTACGTATATATACGTACACTTTACGGGGGCGGGCTTCTTGCGATGCGAACGATTCGACGCATAAAGCGGCGTCGCGTGTGTGGCGGCAGGGCTCGCAACGCGTACTTTCTTCGGAAATTTTCGGCGATGTTGGAAGCGTACAGAAATCGATGAGTGTGACAAACATAGCTTACTTCGAAATCGCATCTATCCGCGAACAGCGTTAAAGGTAAATGGTATGCAAAAGTGAATGTCGAATCGTTGTGGGTCCTTGAACTTTGAAGATTTATCGCGCCTTGACACTGCAAATCTAGTGTCTTTATATTATATCTTACATACAAACGCTTTTTAAATCTTAAAATTGTACAATATAACGAAGTCACTGGATACTTGTGTTACTGAAAGCGATACACGAATTTAATTTTTTGTTTTCCTTAAGTTAAATTAATATCAAATATTCTTTTTATGGCACTATTTTTTTTTTCATGTAAAAGTGGGTACAATTATATTTCCTCTTTTATTTTTAGATAGACCAACTTTGTATTATGTATATTTTCAAGTGCAATCAGTATTGTGTAATATACAAAGTCATTATGGAACATAATTTGTTTTAATTATTTTGGCTCATAAATTTCATTTTATATTGTTTTTTTTTTTACAAAATACATTGCTAAAAAGAAAAAACCATCATTTAAAAAAAATATTCAGAATTAATTTTATCACTTTCTTCAATACCAAACAGCCATTTATCATCAAAAAATTTTATGTTGTATATTTCTGTACGAATGCTACGCCAGGAAATCATGCATCAATGGAAACTAATCTTAAAGTATGAAAAGCTACCTATATTAAATCGTTTAGAAGATTATACCCAACATCAAATACTATTTCAAAATGGTCTAAAGTAACATCTTTTAAATTAACATATTCCTTATGGTTGTTCAAGAAAACATTAGTCTTATTTACATTTTTAATATATGTAAATTATAGTTCATAAATATAGTATATTTTGCAATAAGTTTTGTTAATGCGGCTTTCCGCAAACGGAAGTTGATCTCATAAATAGCAAACGATATTTTTTTGTAATAGTACCTGTGCGGGATATTCGCATTTTTCGCACGGTTTTTACTGTAGAAAATACAAATTTCTCGCATACAATTACAAAAAATTATTAACTTGATGATGGTGTAAGACTTTTACAATATAATATTAGGTATATGCCGAAATTCTCTTCTGTTTACTATTAGTATGCGTGTGATATTATTACTGCAAATTAGTCATACGTCGAAATTTGATTGCTGTTTGATACATTTAAATAAATTATAATGTTCCATGATTTATTACAAAACTAAGTCTATTAAAAAGAAATTTTGAAATGTTTTATTGTACATATAAAAAGCTTTGTAAAAAGTAATGGCGATCATAGTATATCATTTGATATTTCTTTTGTATCTATACAATAAAAATTGATCTATCAAAAATCCATATCTTATATGACTGTAAGTTATATAATTTAAGAGCTTTTTATCCAATCTGCAAATATCATAAAATTGATTTTACATACAACTTGAAGATATTATAATTAAACAATGATCATCATCTATTTGTAATTCATAACAGAATGAATGGTGAATAAATTATTGAAAATTACGTTGATTCATTCACAAACAACTTGCAGATGAATACATTGCTTCACAATAGGTATATTGATTCTTATTGATACAACTCAATACTTCAACCTGAACTTATTACAAATTACGAATGGAATAATAAATTAATGTTTTACCAAATACACGGAAATCTCCTACACCATTATAAAACGTTTATCTATTATTATGAATTTCTTATTACTTTCATTTTGTAGTGGAATTAAAACTGATATAAATATAACTATCATTTTCTTAAGTATTTTTGCATCTATGTACATCTTAGAAAATTCCATTGTTTGATCTCATTCTATATTACAGTAAGTCTTCTGAATAATATAAATGGGTTGATTCAAGCAAATATACTAGCTTTGTTTATGAGGTTTGTTTCTCATTTTTTACAACTTCACTAATTTTGTAAGAAAGTTTAAAAATGTATTTAAAATCTAAAAAAAAATCTTAAAAAATTATAACTATCTGTTAATTTTGTATTTTCTTAGTAATTAAAAAACATATCAAGATTTGTTGATTGCTACATTGTGAATTATCAACAATATTAGTGTTATCTTTCTAATAAATTTTAACAATCTTTTATAACATAAGCACCCTTTGTTTACTTTTTTTTTAGTAAAATAATTTTCAAATGAATAGCAATACTACAATATTGCTTAACAAAACAGTCTGGCCATAAAATGACCTAAAAAGGATAAACAGTAGTTACAATACTTTTATAAAAATGTAACCAACTAAGTTATAAGACTAAAATACATTTACCGAAGACTTCAAAATAACTTTGTGGACGGGAGGTCGCTTGGCACATAGCAGTCCGTGATAAAAAGTGTTTACTATAACTGTTCAATAATGTCGTGATCATTTTTATATGGCCTTTTTAGATCATCTGCAGAAAGATATTTTGATCGCTGAATCTCTTTAGTAAAATAAATTATAGTTTTTTTTAATCCTTCAACTAATGGAACTTTTGCTTCCCAATTCAAATATTTTTTTGCTCTTGAAATGTCTGGTCTTCGGCGTTGAGGGTCATCTTCAACAGCAGCTAGTGCTACTACCTTACTTGTTCCTCCCACCAAATCCTTAATTATTTGTGCAAATTCTGTAAAATTAAATAAAGATTAAAAAATATTTTCGGTGAAATTTATAAAATTGATTTTTTAAATTCTTTGTAGAAATATATAACAAAAATATAATAAGATAAACATTTATTAGCCTTCTAAATACTTTTTATGACCTTCTCGTTTTGCTGCCTTAAATAATTCTTATATTATTTCATGAAAAATAAAACCTTCAACTATTTTAAATTATGGTTTTTAGGCACAACCGCTACTCGGGAGAGCCTTGCAGTTTCACCATTGTGAAAAATGTATGACCTCAAAAACCAATATTTTATAGAGTCAAAATATGTTTTTTGGGTCGTTACAAACCCCGTAAGAGCCTTTTTGACGATGTATGTATGGACAGACGTATGTGTGTAATCAAGTTCCACTAATAACTTAAAGAGATTTTGAATGATCCAGTTCAGGTTCACAGAGATCACTTGTCATATAGTAAGAAGAATGTGATTCTATAAAATATCCATTAAGGTTACAGGACAGAATCTGTACACTTTTGCTGAGAATCATTCATATGTAAAAACGAAGTTTTAGCATAGACAGCGGGGGGTTGGCGCGGCCCCCTTATAAGTTTAAATACAACATAGCCAATTATGAACCATATATTTGAATATTTTGAAATAACATTTCATAAATTAAAAGCACTATAATGGAATTTTTGTAACTAAATTTTCAATCTCTACTTTATATTTCTACTACGAAAACTTAGAAAAAATAACGAATTTATTGACACTCTTGAATGTTTAATGGGTTGTAAAATTAAATGATAAAATTAAATTAAAAAAGAAAATTGATAGAGAGATTCGTAATGGGGTTTGTAAGCGTTATGTATCTACAAATGTATTTCAGACGAAAAAAAAAAATTTGTGTAGGACCTTCTATTGTATGCTCTACAGGGTTCCCAATGTTGATAGGCTGACTGTAATTGGAAGCCATTAATGCAACCAATCCATCTACAAGATCTGACACATACTGAAACGATCTAGTTTGTTTGCCATCTCCATAGATCGTTATTGAATTATTCTGTAATGCTTGAAGTATGAAATTGGAAACTACACGACCATCATTCATATGCATTCTAGGCCCATACGTATTAAAAATACGAGCGACTCGAACGGCAACATTCTCTTGACGCTCATAAGCGTAACTTAAAGTTTCTGCAACTCGTTTCCCTTCATCATAACAAGCTCTTGGACCTGTAAATAATAAAATAATTTAAAATTTTAATTCTTATAATTATGATTTTACATGAAATTTGGAAAAAATTAAAATTACTTTAAAACATTTCATAAAATTCACTCAAACGAACGTCTTCCTTCTTTTAAATTAATTACATTAAAAAAAAATAAAAATAAAAATAAAAATAAAATAAAATAGAAGATTTTAAAAATAAACAAGGTGTATTATAGAACAAATTCTATATCAAACACCCATCACGCACTGTTTGTAAAAGGGTATTGATTCATGTGACTGCTCTTTTATTTTTTTTTAATTAAAGCAATTATAAAATTACCTATCGGATTTACATGACCCCAGTAAGTTTCAGATTGAGGATGTACATCAGGATCTCCATAAACTTCGGAAGTACTTGCTATTAAAACTTTTGCGCCAACTCTTTTAGCAAGACCTATAATTTTCACATTAGTTTTTGAACATTTAATTTGAAATTTTTATTTTTTGTAATTCAACACAATGTACTTATAAAACTTGTAGTAGACATACCTAGCATATTAATTGTTCCTAAAGTATTAGTCTTTATAGTTTTTACTGGATTTAACATATAATGTGGAGGACTGGCAGGACTGGCAAGATGATAAATTTCATCTACTTCTACATATAATGGTCTAACAACATCATGATGAACTAGTTCAAAATTTTCATGACCAATCCAATGCTCAACATTTCTTTTTCTACCAGTAAAAAAGTTATCTACTACAATAACTTCGTGTCCAGCTAGCATCAAACGATCCACTAAATGTGAACCAACAAAACCAGCTCCACCTGTGACTAAGATACGTTTCCGATTTTTATAATTCAGGAACTTTACTGCAGGATAAGTTTTAGGAGATCGATTCTCTAACTTGGCTTCAATAAATTTAAGTTTCTCTTCCAATTCTCGTATCTTGTTCTTTGCTTCTTGTAAGTCTTTAATCTCAGAAGCATCGTCAGTTCTTTCATAAGTTCTTTTTAGAAGATTAGTTATTCGACTACTTGATAATCTATCACGATTGCCATGAAATTCATCATCATCTTTTGCAATACTTTTGTAAATTCCTAAAACTAGAAAATGGTTTATTAACATACTCAGTTTTTTATTTATACAATTAATCTAGACAATAAAGCTTACCTAAAATAATTGCAATGAATACAAAAATTATTTGTTTCATTTTTCTTTGAATAAACATGTCTTTTTTCTCGAATCATGTGTTTTTTGAAAGCAATAAACTCATACTCTTCAAAATATTATCAATTGTTAAACACATTAACAACACTTGACCTTCGCTCAAATTCTATTTTAAATACTGTTCTGCTCTCGAAAACATAACCTCTAAATATCGACATTGTCGCGAA
Organism: Torymus flavipes; assembly: GCA_030522905.1. Taxonomy (NCBI): domain Eukaryota; kingdom Metazoa; phylum Arthropoda; class Insecta; order Hymenoptera; family Torymidae; genus Torymus; species Torymus flavipes. The sequence goes on along the minus strand of JAPYZO010007029.1, from coordinate 4,924 downwards.
TATGCGAAAAAGTTGTTCTGTAGATTTTGCTAAAGTTTACGTACACTTTTAAACAGATTAGGTACGTTCATAAATATGACTTATTCCACAAACAAAATTTCTGTATGCATTACGATATTCCATATTATATTATTATTTAAATAGAAAAAACATGTACTTATAATTTTTTGCGAAACTAAGCAGTAAATACAGATATCTATAGGTACGTTTTTGTACGAGTCTCTTCGTATATATAGGATATACACAGAATCAGAGGTATAGCTTTAAGCTTCTATAATACAAAAGGTACTACACCAGCGTGATCATCGAAAATCAAATAGATTCACAAAAAGCTATACTTATATCGAATCAGTCGAATGTCGTTTTTTGACTTGACAGAAGATCTAAACATTTGAGGATCTTAGCGCCCTTATCGCTAATTTTGAATTTGTATCACGTAGTCCTTAATTTTTTTTTTCTTCCAGATTCGAGGTATTCTAGCACCAAGCCAGGTCCTCGACGTAGTCCTTAATACATGTGTCAAAAGCAGTATTGTATTTAAAATTGAAATCTTTATTTAGTACTTTTAAACATATGTTACAAAATAATTATTTAATATGTAATTTAAATATATTACAATAGAGCTAATCTATAACGCATAACTTGTTTTTTCAAAGTAAGTATCGATCGAAAATACTCAAATTTCAATTGTTTCGTGCATGTTTTATTGTTGTATTTATTCATATGTAACTTAAGTATTCCTTTTGATTTAAAAATCACGCACATGCAAAAATTATTTCACATCATAAATAACGTGTAGAAAACTTCTATGTTCTATAAGTATACCTAGGCTTTTTAGTTTTGTTACTCGTATGTTACTTATGGATCACATTTCAATTTAGCTGGAATGAGATTTTAGAATAAATGGTTAAGGAGTGGGGGTGAATACATGTCGCCATCTACATACTGGCATGTAGTTTGATTTTGATGTAAACAAAGTGAGCATGTGAGCATTGTCCTGTGAGACCTTCAAGAGTATATTTCACCTCCCCAATTATTTATGAGACAGATTAGATGACAGATATTTATGAAGCAAAATTATTCATTGAATTGTTACATTTTTTTCTATTCTAAATTGAGAAGTTCATAACGAGTGAGTAATATATCACTATATGATTTTAATATACAGTATGAAAATTCATCTTTAAAAAATTTATAATCCATTCTATAATTAAAAAGAACTTAAAATTTTTCAAAAGTTAATTTATTTTAGAAACCGTTATTCATTTTGTTAACATTTTTAAAACTATCTCAGATATAGTTATAACTTAATATTTATAAAATTTGAGTATTTTTTGATTACTTGTATTTATATTTATTTATACTTAAATGAAAATTATAATAATTTAAAATATATATATATATATATGTATATAAAATTGAATTATTATTTTTATGATAGAAATCCAAAGATGCTGTACATTACAATTTAGGAGCTTTATTTAAAATACAAATACAATATAAAGAAGTAAATTAGATTGGATACATTAATTTAAGTTGCAGGAATTAAAAATAATTTCATAAAAATTTGGACAAAATGATTTCTTTATTTCAATTTATTTACAAAAAAGCATTTGATAATAATAATGATAATGATAGTTGTAAAGAAAAAATTGAATCAGAGAAAATAATTGCAGAAAATCTTTTAGCTGAACTAGATGATCTTAGACAAAGTAACGAAGAAAAGAAAGAGGAACAAGAAAATTTGATAATCGAAGATCAAGGATGTTTTTACAAGACTGGCACAGTTACTGCAGTTAACAATGAATATATAGTCATAGAGAATAAATATATGTGTGAAATCAAGTCTGTAATTCCAAAAGATCTTAAGAAAGGAGATAAAGTTTATTACATAGCTTATAAAATTAATAAAAATGACGAATTAAAGATTAAAAGAATTGAGTATATAATAGAAAATGCATGGGAAAACGAAACCTGTGAAACTGAAAATTTCAATGTAGGAATGAATACAGATTCTGAAAATAAAGAAGAGATAAATTCAAAAACTTTCACAGATCAAACTGATAAAAAATTAAATATTAATACTGATAATAGTGATAAAATTGTAGAAATTAGGAAAATAAACAAGAGAACAGTTATTGGAAAAGTTATAAAGAGACAAGGTAGAGAAATTCATTTAGAAGATGGTATGAGCGTTAGTTTAGACAAAATTATTTGTGAATTTGTGCCATATAATGGGGATTGGGTAAAATTAGAATGTATTGTCGAAGTCGACTCTAATAGCCCAAATTTAACTGGTGAGGTATTAGAAGTAGAATCAATAGCACCACTACGACAGTATAACAAATTGGATACAGTAACATCCTATGATGAATCCACAGAATCTGGAGTAATTAGTGATACAGTTTTCACTAAAGCAGTATGTAATCCTGGATATATACCCTGTGTAGGAGATAAAGTAGCTGTCCATAAAATTGAAAGTGACCAAGGAGTGATACATCGATGGCGTGCTTTACTTGTAGTTCCAATAGAAGATGTATGAATATGAAAATTATTACTTTCTTTTTCAAAGTTTCACTGTGCTGTATAAGCTATATATGACTCGTATAATACTTCAAACTTAAATGATTCAGTATTTACTATTTCTACAAAAAAGATAATCATGAATTATACTTCACTTTTGCTAGAATTCTCATATAGAAACAAAGTGAAATTGTTTTTTTTTTTTATATTTTAAATGCTTATAAATTTATTATGACTGAACTAAATCAGTATTTAAAAAAGTTTATTTTTATTATAATTAGTAGTGAAAGTGTTAATATTTCTTATTATTATAATGAATTGTGAATTGTCTATTAATTTTAGTAATTTATACTTACAGGTAGTCAGAAAATTTGAAACATCAACTGTACAGTATAAACCAGCTATATCAAGTGATGATTTAAATGATATGATTAAAGATAAAGAAAATATTGAAATCACGAATCAAATCCGGCTGGAATTAGATGCTAGAGCCCAGAAAGAATTTGAAATTACTATAAAAAATAATGGGGATTCCACACAAATTCTTCATAGATGTTCATTTTTGTCAAAGAAATCTAATTCTCAGATAACACTTCTTTCTTCAAAGAATGCTGAATCACAGCATTTAAAGCCAGGAGATGAACTAGTTTACAAGTTCAGATGTACAGGAAAAATGGTGGGCTCATCAGAGGAACTAATTATTTTTAAATTTAAAAATTTTAAAGTTGGTCGCCTAATTCAAATAGTAGTCAATAGTATCATGCCAACTGTCAAAGAGGATAAAGAGGTTTCAATCGGCAATAGATTTCATAATAGAAATATTAAGACTGCAGTAATACAAGAATCTTATGAAGAAGGCATGTATATTAGAGGTGTGAAACCATACAAGTCAGCAAAATTCGTTGCTGTTCGCCCTGTAACTTACAAAATTCCGACAATTCTTTTGAACACTATGAACATGATAGAGACAGAAAGGAAAACTCGTGCTGAAGCAGAATTTACTGTATCTGAAAAAATTCCTTTACTCCAACAACCATTAAAATTTGAAAACTATAAAGAGCGTTTTAAATATTTACTTTATTTAGAAGAAATTGCACAAATTCAAGATATGCGAAGATTTGATATAAAAAGTACTGTCATGCACACAAGTGGAGAGTTTTTAACTTTAAACGTACCTGGACTTGCTGAAAAACGACCATCACTTATAATTGGAGACAAAGTCATTGTATCATTTTCATGGGATGCAACAGCTGGTAACTATTAGTAAATAAATTCTTGAATTTAATTTCAAAATTTTTTACAATTTAATTAAAAATTCAAATGAAATTTTTATATATTTACTAAAAAATAAAAAAATATATATATATAATTATTAAAACATGAAACTTTTCATTCTCTTTTACAAAAGTATACAAAAGTATAATATATTTCACTTATATTTAATAAAATTTGTTAGTTTAATATTTTAATTTATTTAAAAACTATGTGTCTAGGTCAAAAAAAGTATGAAGGTTACATTCATAAAATTAGAAGTTCGAACGTGTATTTAAAATTTAATCAAAAGTTTCACGAGGATTATCGTGGGGAAGATTGTGAAGTAGTTTTCCAAGGTTCAACTACTGTACTTCAAAGATGTCATGCAGCGATTGCTGTAGTACGGGAAAAACTTGGTTCCGAATTTTTATTTCCTAAAAAAGTTATGGAGAAAGCACCGCAATATAATTTCGTCGAAGACGAATCGGATGATGAAGAGGAAATTGATGACGAAAACAATCAGTTGAAGAAACTTGAAGCTTTATTGCATAAAAAGAAAATCAATTGGTTTAATAAACAAATGAACATTTATCAAAAAGAAGCAGTCAAAAATATTTTGAAAGGATTGGCACGTCCATTACCTTACGTTATATTTGGACCTCCTGGAACAGGAAAAACTATCACTGTATGCGAGGCTGTTTTACAAATCTTTTTCACAATGTCTGAAAGTCGAATTCTTATTGCAACCCCTTCTAATAGTTCAGCTAATCTTATTGCAGAAAAATTATTGGAAAGCAACCTACTTAGGCCTGGTGACATGGTAAATTAAACTATATAAGGAACATAACATATTTTTGTATATAATGTATATGCCTTTTAATGTAAAAAAGTTAAGATTTTGAAGTTAAAAGTTTTAAAATAGAAGTTGATTAATATTTGCATTTTTTTAACTCAACTCAATTATCGAAAATAAAAATTTGTTTTCTTCTTCTTAAAGCTTTTTGTAAACTAAATTTAAACAAAGATTTTTTTCAACTTTTTCGAAAAGTGAAAACTAAAGATGTCCATAACTTGAGTTATAGAACTGTAAACTTATCACAGTATAGCAAAATTTCATCCAAAATTGCCATCAAGAGATCTGAGAATC
>JAPYZO010007027.1:0-26361 GCA_030522905.1 Torymus flavipes | reverse complement strand
TAAAATTATTTCAAAACCTAAAATCCTCATCATATCTACACAGTTCCACAATCCATCGCGACTTCTACCCAACCAAACGACCTCTTCTTACACTCCCTCGCTCGCAGGCGCGCGCTTTTCCGGGCGTCCTCGACGTTAGTTAAAAACGGATCCGAGCCAGGAGATAGCAAGCGCTGCTTGATTGAAATTTAAATTAAACTGCGAGTGTCGTGGCGCGCTATCTCAGATTTTCGCGTCGAAGGACGCCAGGCACGCCGCGTGAACTTTTCTTTCTGCTGTCGTCGTCGACGGGGACATCGTGGCCAACAGTAGCGTACAAAAGTGTGTATAGATGTTGGCAGAGGTAAGTTGAGTTGGTATGGTTGATTTTAAGGGTGATAGGTGAAGTTTGGCGTTGATTGGTTTTGCTCTTAGATTGAAAGCCTTTTTTTTGCAATGTTAACATTCATTTCTATATTTACGTGTGAAATTACTGAGGCAATGATTTTAATAATAAAAACAAATGATATTTATTTATTCCGGTTCTATATAATGAATATTTATTATTCTATAATACATAATGATCATTATAAAATCATCATCATAACTGCTCTAATACATTATAACGACGCTCAAATAATAAAATCACGACTTACCATTAATTAGGTAAACAATCGAAATAATTTCACCTTGTCGATACAATCCGCTAACAAATTTAATAATTATTCCAAGCTAATGAAACGAATTATCAACCACCATGCATCAATCGAACTGAAAATGAAATTCCGGCCGAATAAAGGCTTTTCCATCAGCAATCAAGTGTCTGAAAAATCTCTCAAATCCCTCTACGGCGATAAATAAAAAAAGCGAAAATATCCATTGACCCCGGAGAGCGGGCGCGCGACTCTCCTCTACAAAAGAGCTCGCGCAGACGCGAATTGGCCCGCTCGTGACCCAAAGAATGGCCCGATAAAACTTCCTCCCCCTTTCCCCCCCCCTCTTTCGCCCAAAAAGCGTCTCCCCTATGCGCTTTTTCAGCCGCCCCCCCCCCCCCCCCCCGCTGCCCCTATACATAAACCCACTAGCTCTCTCGCTCTTTCTCGCACACACGTACTGGCGCGCGCGCACGCCTCGAAAGAGGTCAGCGCTAATAAAGCGCGAAAGAGGGACAATGGCCTCCGGGCAATTTGCCGTCGCGAGCGCACGATAATGGACGGCTGACCGCACGATAGTTTTCATGATTCCCGGTAAACGGGGAAAGCGCGCACTGGACTTTCGCGCCGTGACTTATGCTATACGTGTATGTGCGTCAATGTTCGAGCATTATGCGGGGATTTTTGAGATGTGAGCGCGCAGGGAGGTGAGGTTAAGGGTTTAAATGAGGTATAAATCGTGAATATGACTTACGGGTGTGGATAGCCTACGCGGGTAGTTGCGAAGGTGGTATGTGTACGTACCTGTAACAAAGAAAGATTATTATTAGCTTTCATTTATCAGATGAATATGAACAAAGTTTAATTGAAATAAATGTTATGCATAGTTAGCCGTCAAAAGAATAAATTCGAAGAGAAATTGGGGCATGAAAATAACAAGAATCTTCAAATATTCTTTCCAACTTTATTGTCATTACATGTATATTCCTTTCATAAACTCCCCCAACTTTACGAAAATCCAAAACAATCTAACCATCCGAAATTCAGACGAAGCAACGATATTTCACGCGAACTTCGCACAGCTCACGAAATCGAAACAAGACCGAAGTGCGCTCGACTTCATTCTCCCTCTCTTTTCTCTCTTGCTTCTCCCGCTCCCTCTCAGGCGCACGATTTTTTCACCGAGGTGAGCGGAAGGTGTCAGGAAGGCAGGCAGGCTCGCACGACGATCACGAGTCTCACGAACGCGCCGCGCTGGTTCGAGCGAGTCACGAGTCTGTCCCGTGAAAGGCCTTCTCATCGTGTGCCCTTTCGCCGTAATTTTTGCGCGCTTCAAGCGCTTTATTCCGCTACCGCTTTTGGATGAGTGGGGTATGAAATTTTAATGAGGGTAGAGGTGGCTGCTTTTTTTTCAAGTGCGTTTTTCGGGAAATAGGTTTAGTGTATTTGTTGGTAGCTCTGGGGTTTGCGTTAAAACGTGGGAGTTTGCTCGCGAAAGGGTACGTTGAACCACCGCTGAAAGATTAACTCGATGAAAAATATAGTGGATGCGCTGTTGCGAACTGGTAAACTCTCGAGCACTTGAGGATTTTCGAAATACGGTAATACGCCCTCTAGCGTTACCCTATTCAAATAAATGAAAAGCCTCGTGTATATAGTACAAATCTCGACGCTTTTGTGCGAAAATTAATTTTTATCTTCCCTCATTTCATTCTTCCTCGCGCTTGCCTTGCAGCCTCATCCTCAAAAAGCCGAAAACTATTTGTCAAGCGCTCGCGGTAAAAAGGCAGAGCAACCGGCGGCGGTAGAGGCGGCTGACAGTGAGAAACGAAGCGATTCCGTCGCATTACCGAGCGCGCGAGAGAGGAGAGATCCATCGGCTGTACAGCTCAGTCAAAAGTGATTTGCCCGGCGAGCAGAAGAGATATCGTTCTGTCTCGCTCGCTCTTTCGCTCCGCATTATGAAGTATCTCGCGGAAAAAGGGAGTTTTTTTAATAAGCCGGTGAAATTGATTTATTGCGCGAGGTGGTGCTGCTACTGCTGCTCCTGTTGGCCGTTTTTGCCGCTGTCGGTGCGTGTAGGTTGATTCGAAAATTGATGGTGAGAGAATACGGTAGAGTGAAGATGATGTTCAGGACGACACGGCGATGGGTTAATGTAAAATGTTTACGGTCTGTTAGAGGGAAAAAAAGTGTGTGTGTGCCAGTGAAACTCGCAAATCTACCAATGATATTGTACTTTGAGGGTATATAACTTAATGTATAATGTAACTTAAAATTTATATACGAATTTGTTTTCATAAATTGTAAATTACTCAATAAATATATTGCTTAAAAGATATTTTAGTGTCTGTGAAATAGGTTATTTTGCAAGAAGATTTTTATCTTATTCTATAAATATCACCAAATCTAAATCGTCTAGAACTTTTTTAGAATAACACATGATAATAGAATCATAACCGATTCAACACCCATCAAAATCATTTCACCGCTGAAATAATATTTCTCTCCCTATCCAGCCCAGTCAATCTCCGTGATTGCGCGTTAGGCCATAGCCCCGTGCGGAACCTCGCTCGGGAAAACCGAGCTCCAGCTCCGCAAGCAATGAAAAATCGTCTTCGCCTCCAGCAAAAAGTCACCCCCTCTGTCTCTCTCTCTCTCTCTTTCTCTCTCTCTCTCTTTCTCTCTCTCTTTCTCTCTTCTCTCTCTCTCTCTCTCTCTCTCTCTCTCTGTCCTCTCTCTCGTTTGCTTTCCTCTCCACACCAGTAGAGCGCCAGGGCAAAAGGCGAAACCCGGTGTGCACGCGCGTGTTTCGCTTGAAAAATCGGCAGCAGCGCTGCGCTAGCGGTAGCGGCGTAAACAATTTTTTAGCTGTAAGAAGGCCTCCCCACCTATTATCCTGTTTATCACGGCGGGCGCTATGGAGGCCTGTGTATATAGGGTCGAAAAGAAAATCCCTAGAGGTGATTTGCGGTTACGTGTGCGGACTCGTTATGCACGCTCGCGCTCGCTCTCTCGCGTTCATGATTATTCATGAGAGACGCGTACGGCACGAGTGAGAGAGCGCGCGCTTTAATTAAATTTCACGTTGGCGGTTTGAGGTTTTCTTTGCCCGTTTCCTTCTTTATCTCTATCGCAGGCCTCGCCTCCCTCTAGTTCCGTTGTTTCCTCTTTCGAGTTTTTTTTTTTTGTAATTTTGCGTGCTTTCAAAACTTTGCGCGCTTAATCCTCGATGCTAAAGGTCGCCCCCTAACGGCGACGGTGCGACTGAGTTAGCCCCCGCCGGTGTGAAGCAGGATGTGAGGAGGAAAGTTTGATGAAACGCTTTTTGCGCGAAGAATTTTTTATTACGTCTGGCGTTGTATAGAAATTTCTGCATTATTTAAGGGTAAAGAATGGTTCGGGAGTTGATTAAAATCCCTGAACATCGTTATTTAGAGCAAATTGAAGGTAAGTCCGGAGTGGCTTCCAAATTTTGTCTGTATTAAACTTTTTTTTATTCATTAAATCTTGAATATCAAAGAACTTCATCCTCTATAAGACGCCAACCCTCTTCCCAAGTTCTAATGAATCATCTCTACCATCATTTCACTTTCCACCTTTTCCCTCAGATGCTCGCAAACTTCGTAGCACGAGAGCAAAGCACTGGGAAAAAAGAAACAACATCGACGCAAAAAGCGGCTTAATACGTGGAGTGGTGCATCATCGGTTCGTATCTCGACAGCAATAACCTCTTTATTGCAGGGCGTCGATTCCGGGAAAAAGTTTCTTCGCCCGGAACCGGACATTTTTTTCCTTCTCTCCAACCGTCTGCTCTCCGCCGCCCGATTCCTCCCCATAATTCATAGGCTCTGCGCACGGTCGCGAGAGAGACGCCACTGCTTTTTTCGCGCCTCCTCGATGAAAGAGAGTGAGTATCGCTTCTCAGGCAAAAGGCGCGAATCGACAGACCGCTACTGTCGATGCTGTATAGCCGATAATTCGTGCGTGAGAAAAGATATTTTTAGGTGTTCCGAGGCTTGGAGAGCGACAGATACAATTGTATAGGAGATAATGGGGTTCGAAAAGTTGAAAAAGATCATCTATTTATTTTGTTGCAATAAAATACGCCAGAAAGTACTTTGAAGCTTCTAGATTGTATGGACTTTTAGAGTTTGTAGAAAAATATTTACTATTTAATCTAGTAGTACAGTGAGATAGTATTTTCCTTTATTTAGGTATTTCCATGTTATCAGGCAACGAATAGTATGTTTTAGTATTGATTCAAATGCAATTGTCTGAATTATAAACAGCAGATCCATTTCGCGCAACTACCAAAGTTTATCATCCAAGAGCCGCACTATATCATAACCTTACTGCGCGCGAGCGTATTCATGATCCGCCATTAATCCTGGGATTACCGACGTACAATTCATCACAATGATTACTAAGGGAGGCACTGTCAAACCCATCGTGTATGTACATAGATTTACTCAGTAATTCGGGTGCTTTTGGACCCCAAGTTTTAAGTGCGCATTAGCAATCAAAATTAATTAAGGCGTATACTGATTTGCCTTGTTTGATATAATGTCTACAGAGAGAGAGAGAGAGAGAGAGAGAGAGAGAGGCAGAGAGTAGATGATTGAGATGTCGAGTAAATTAGTATCTTACACTTAAAGATTAACTTAGCACGCGCCTAGTTAATTAATGACTGTTTTATGCTCTTATTCAACCTATTTACGGTAAAAACTACTTACCGAATCATCAATTTCCCATTGAATAAAACAAAAAATGCGAATTTCGAGCAAACCGAACAGAATAACGTTCCCATTCCTAGAAAAGGCTTAACACTCGCCCATTTTCCTTCCCTAAACCACTAAAAACCACTACTCTTCCCAATCTCACCTTAACACCCTCACACCAACACACAAAATCCCTCGCCTAAAAGACCCAGCCAGCTAGCAACGCAGCAATTCATCACACGCGTCGAAAATTGGTTTTCCCCCGTCATTACGACACCTCGAGAGATGACACGCGTACAGGCGGCGGTGGCGGCTGACGACGAAATCCGCCAGCAATTTTCGTGGTATAATCCGACCTCTCGCATGAGAGCCAGAGAGAGATAGGAGAGAGAGAGAGAGAGCCTCGTTCCGCCGGTGGCGGAGGCATTTTTCTCACCGGGGACTTGACGTATTGCCAGGCGTATCTTGGCCGCGGATCAGCGCATACATGCATTCCTAATGCCACCGGCTTACGCGCGCTCTCTCTCTCTCTCTCCCTCTCTCTCTCTCTCTCGCTCCCTCGCCCCCTCCAAAAGAGGAAGAGAGAGAGAAAGAGGGGCGATGTATGCTACTGCTGCTGCTATCGCGTTGATGAATTGCTCGAGAGCGGCGGCGACGGAGGCCGAAATACCTAAACACGAGAGGGGAGAGATGGAGATAGTTTTGCGCAAATATTTTTCTAAGAGAATATACGTGGGACGAGAGAGCACGCGGACAGCAGCGACCGGCGAGATGATAAAAGATCGCTGGATTGATGAATCGTAGACAGGTTGGACTAGTGGTTTAAAGTTAGGCAAGGGATTATGCGATGTTGGCTGGCAGTGGGCAAAGGTTTGTCAGAAGTCGAATGCTGTGCGTCGTAAATCGTGTTATAAAATGGCTTAGAATATATACTATTTACTGTCTTTGGTATCGTAGATGCTAGTATTCGTGTCACTGGTCCGCCTAAGCTGTTTGCGATTTTTACAAACATTTGAATAACATGTATTATATTCATATCAACATGGAAATAAAATGAATGAGATGTGGCAATAATTTAAGGAAATAAATGTTTGAATCTATGTTGAATAATGTTATGCTCGTATATAATCATTATTGTACCGAGTTTCTCTTTGAAATATGCATGAAACGCACGTGCATTAAACCGTTCACGTCAAACCGGTCACACAACACAAAATCCATCCGTCTGTTGTTGCGCGAGCTCACGTGAACACACACGATCTACAATTCAATTTGACAGTTTTTAATGGCCGCTGACGTTCCTAACCGTGTTTACTTTTAATTAAATAAACCAATTAATCAAGTCCCTTGAGACCCCATTGAATATTCATCCATCGGACGTAGGTTGTTATTCAATTACGTGAGAACAATTTTAACCCAGTATGAATACCTGTACGCCGCGACATAAATAATTGAGCAGCCGATGAAAATGCGCAGTGTTAAAAATATCGGTCCTCGCTCATTAGACGCGCAAAATCGATTCAGACTCGCTCCTCGCTATACACGTAATATATAAATAGAACACAATCAAAATATACTTCGTATCCCTCTCGCAACGAAACAATTCAAAAGACGCGCGTTCGGAAACAAAATAGGCAGGGATGCAAAAGGGAAGACGTCGTCGTCGGGAGCGCATTGTGACGATTAAATTGGAAACGACATCGCGCGTTGAATAAAGAAGAAGCGGAGCGAACTCTCTCCTCTCTTTCCCTCGTGAACGCGGGCTATGATAATTAAATGCATTGTTTGTTATACGTGCGCGAGCGCGATCGAGTTGACTAAACGAGAGACGCTTGCGAGCGCGCGTGCGCGCCGTCTCCTATTGTATCGCCAGTAAGTTCCACTCTCACTTAAGCGTAATCTCTCTCTCTGTCTCTCTTTCTCTAACGTCTTTTTACGAGAGCATCTAGTGGGATATTTTTGAATCTGGATTGTTTTGTTATTGGGTTTAGGAAATAACGAATGGCGTTCTTTGCAATCTCAATACAAGACGCTCAATTAAGTGTATAAATGTAGTTCCACGGAAAACAATTGGCAACAATGAGCAGTTTCTGAATAGAGCTTTCTGATTAACACATTATTTTATTAGACTCATAAATTTTTATGAAATTTTTTATAAACTACTCAACATAACAATGTAAGTAAAATAGAGAGAAAAAAAGGAAAAAAATATTTGTCCGGTTATTCAACATACATACCAACACATAAACATCTGATAAACCTTGCGCAAAAAGATATCGTCGTAAGGGAGAGAAGCGAGTAGGAACGTGAAGACGCAAACGTGCCGAAGCAATGTAAAAAAGCATAGTAGAACGAAGGGAAAAAAGGAGAGCGAAACAAAGAGTTCACTGAGCTTCGGCTGATAAGAGTGCGAACGCGATAAGGGCGAAGTAAACTTCGAGTGGAGACATTAGCCCGCACGACGTGAGGCTGCACAAGCGGGTGCTTGTGGTGAGGTTCGAAGGGTTATGGTGTGGTGAATGAACAGTTTTTTTCTTTTTTTGTTCAAATTTATAAATATTCTATATTTTATATAAAAATACATTTCTTTTTTCTGTACTTTCAGATGCTACAGTTACAACTTGAAATAACCATACTTAGGACACCTTAAAAATGCTTATTTATATTTGAAAGTACTAAATTATCTTTATTAAAGATTTCGATCTTATTTAGCGACGGAGAGCCGAGCACCGCCACCATTCGTCGTATATCACATTAGATATTCCGCTCACTCCTTTCATCAACAGCTCGAAATTTCCTATGCATACTGGCCTGTCATTTTTCACGCCGGCACGTGATTGGTGGATAGGGAAAATGGGCTTGTCAGCCCGTATCCTGAAACATATCGTGACACTGACCTACAAAGGTCCTTTCCCATCTATTTTCTAATTATCAAAGCCGCGAAAACCCGCATGTAACGCTGTTTAAATAACCAAAATTCCAAAAGACTATAGTATACGCGATTTTTTCTTTCTCTCTGAATCCACTCGACTCTATGATCCCTAAAAATATCACCGAGCCAAGAATAAAAAAAATACTTGTTTTCTCGAGAGCGCGAGCTAATACATTTTTAATATATCGGGACGACGCTCGCATGCACTCGAGAGATACGAGGCTGCGCTCGGTTATATATATATATATATATATATATATATATATATATACGCTCGCTCGCTCCGGATAAGGCAATTACGATATCAAGTGCACACATGTCTCTTCGTCTCGGTCTCGGTCGCTCGCTCGCTCGTCCACTCTCTGGCTCTTTTCGTTTTATTATTTCACTTCGCCGTATCGAATGCTTCGGCAATAACGTTAATTGAAAGAGTACGTGTTGTTTTCCAAACTGGAAAATGGGGAAATTCTGTCTTCGTGCGGCGAGAATCGTGTGTTTGAAAAACATTTTTTTTATGACATCGTAGTACATGAAGTATATAATTTATAAGTTACGTAACGAGATTGCATTTTGGTAAAACAAAAATTTGTATTGTGTATAGTTACGTGAAGTAGCTTTGAGCTCGATTGATTGAAAATTGCGAAAAGCAAATTTTTAGTATACTTTTCAGAAGTACTTTAAAGGCGTGCATGTAGAAACACGAATAACTACGAATACATCAAATATTTTGCATGTTTTGATAGCAAAAGCAAAGGAATTCTTATGGGAATTTTGTTTTATTTTTTTTAACAAAAACGTGATGGTTTTATTGAAGTCAGACAGGCTTTGCAGCCATAAAGAATGTTCACGTTTAAGATATGCCAAATTATTTTTACATTAAGTATAAATCACACGAATTCCTGTTCATTCTTAATATGAATTTTGAAAAATTCTAATAAAATTATCTTGATAATTTAAACGTGAAAAAAACAGTACAAAAAATTATTGCTCAATATTGTATTTTTAGTTTTACGGAAAAATTCAAATTTTCGGTTTATTTTAACTACTTACACAACAACGCCTATATTTCTGTCCTTTTCCCCTTATTTCTTTGTTTTTTCAGTGGTTGAACGAACAACACGGAGGGGGCTTATCGCACTATTGTTTACAAATGCGAACCTTGAAAGGCAGATACCAGTTTTGCCTCTTCTTTATTTTATTTTCTCAAGCATTTCTTGTTTGACTGTATCGATATTCTTGCATGCACTTTTCGTTCCTTTTTTTATTTTAAAACTACATTTCTTCTTTATAATATAATACTGTTAAAATACTACCTCAGCATATTATCCATAAAATGCCATTCGAATATCGTACAGTTAAACAGATTTGTAGGTGTACAGAATTCGAATATGATAAAAAAAATGACATTTTTGTTTCGTCCGTCAGAGTAACTCATTCGTTCATTTTAAATAAACGATTATTTTAAATAACAAATGAAACAGCACATTTGAATTTGATTCAATAAAAAAATAAAAATTAGGCAAGCGAGGAAAAATTTGATTTATGTTGAATGTCAAATATATTTGAACAATGAGTGAAAATCCGAATTGAATACGTGAACAAGTTTTTATTGTGCATTACGCGAAACTGCACATTGCGTTCATCAAATTTCACGTTTTTCATTTCAACAACTACATCCATCAGATAATTTAACCTAACCAGAATCCTCAAATGATGGCTATCAGCCAATTATTGCGAACATTCTAATTCTAATCTCACTTGACACAGGGATTATCTCTTACTATATCAAGTAGAGCTAAGATCCTCCTCATATTGCAAATTAGCAGTACAATCAAATTCCATGTGATAAATCCAAACCCGCAAACCACTCCTTGATTCCCATATCAAATCATTCTCTATACGCAATCAATCAATCAATCCCTTCGAAACCCATAACCACATTCTCCTCCACGTACTCATCGACGAGTTTCGTTCATCCACCTTTCTCCTCTACCTCCTAGAGAGCCCACCAAGCGCACTCATACTACATCGATGTCGCAAATCGATACATACATACATACCCCCCCACACACACACACACTTACATTGAGCCGGGTACAGTGTACTCGGGGTCACAGGATATCACCCGACGACGCGATGTATGCAGCGCGAGGTCACGCCTTTTCCGATTTCACGACTCCGCGGATACGTATAACGCGCGCGGACGTGCGCGAGCGACGACGACGAGGCAGCAGCAGCAGCGTCGGCGGCGAATCGATACATCACGCGGCGGTGGTTGCACACATCGGCGCTTTTTCGCCCTCTTTCCCTCTCGCCCCTGTCGCAATTTCTCGCCTTTCTCGTGCGGCTGCGTTATTTTTCGCGCAGTTTAGCTGACGAGCGAGAGGCAGCAGGAGAGAAATAAGTTTCGATAATGATGAGAAAGGGATGTGGGAAGACAGAATTAATGAGGTGGGATCTGGAGTTTAATTTTTTACAGATGATCTGAGTAGCGAAATTATAGCTGGTCGAAATTTAAATAATTTACTGGAGAAAAAAAATGATTTTCAAACTTTGGGCAATCCCCCTTAATATCGCTTATTAAAAAAGAGACCTGTTTCTTGAAAAGATACAAAAATTTTAAAATTAAGAAAAATCTTATTTAGAAATACGTAGATTTTTGACGAGACAAAATACACGATGAATTTTCTGCTAAAACAGCCGACTACCATTGTAACAGTCCATAAGCCAAAAATTCGCACGAAATTCCACGACATAAACCAAACAACCACATTAATCCTTTCTCTCTTCCGCGCGACATCAGCCATCCCTTCCCCTCTCCCCATCGCATCGCAGTCCCGACGTCGTCGTCGTCGTCGTCCCTCGTCAGTCGAATTCAATATACGGACTCGTCCCTCTCTCACTCGAAACAGCAAATGCCGACGGAAAGATGCGCGCGCGCGCGAGCCAGCCAGCGGCAATCACTTACTCTGGGTTTTACGATTAGTTTACTGCTGTCTCGAAACGTCCGACGAAGAGAAAGAGAGAAAGAGAGATAGAGAGAAGGAGAATCGTTAAAGTCAGTGCCCTTTAACTCGGCGACAGCGGCACGGCCGCAAATTAATTGCCACTGAATAACAACCGCGCGATTCCTGCAAATTGGATGACAAATTTTAATGGGCCGAGCTAGTGCCCCCGCGTGGTGTGGTATTCGTGGCAAAAATTTGTACGGGGTGGCGGGTGGCTGACTCTCGGTTCTTAATTGCCGAGTGGTAAACGATCGGAAATAACGGCGAGAGTGAGTGGGAGAGAGAGAGAACGGTCGGTTGATGGGTGACGCGAGCGCACGAGGGCTGGTTTTATCGGGGGATCGATTGGTAAGGGGCGTTCGGAATGGAGATCCTGAGGAGAAGGGCTATTTTTGAATGAAGTTGGAGTACTGATATAGATTTCAAACAGCAGCTTTTTACAAGTTCGACTCATGGTTGGGTACAAATTTGCATAATGATGAAGTATGATGATAAATTATTCATTGTATTGTGCAATTTGTGCAAAATATGAAGACAAAATAAGACTACTCCTTCGCCCCATAATTAAACATTTTGCTACTAACCAAAGGTGCAGATTTTGGAAAACTGCAGAAAAGTCTCTAAACCAATCATAATTATATCGAAATCAGACTCTGAATCACAGATGCAACACCACCATTTCGAACCAGCCACGGCGTCCAAACTCAAAAAAGCCCCGCCCCACAACCGTGACGACCACACCGCGCCCCCCCGCCCCAAGGAAGTTTTCGTCATTTCGCCCCCCCCCCCCCCCCCCCTCCGCCCAATATAATCCGCTGCAACTGCTATATACTCGCTAGCATTCTCATCACGCGAGCCGAGCTTTCATACACCACGTAGACATATACACACGGGCTCGATGCACGCGCATTTATGCCCTGCGGCGTCCTGCATTGAATAAGTCATGAACGACGTCGTGATAAACGCACGATTTTATCGCGAGCGGCGGTGGCGGGCAAAAGTGTCGCACCGCGGAATATACGAGAAGGATCGAGTCGCGTTCTCAGGTTGAACAAACCGCGAAGGAAGGCGCAGATGTTCCGGCTTTTTTATTTATGGAAAAACCGACGGGCTGCTGGGAGTGTAAAGTGCAAGAGATAGATGGAAGGGATGCCGTTGTTAAATAAAATCTGTCGCGAGATTGTCTGGCCGGGATTTACTTTGTTGCCTTCGGTTACGCGCTAGGAGAAGAGGCTGAGAATGGGTCCCGGAAAATTGTCTTGAGCAGAAGATCGGTTCTATTTCGAGCTGAATTATTGGGGTATTTGGAAATAGTGTGATTTGTTTCTTCTACTTTTATAATATAGGAGAACAATGATTTGAGGTTAAAGATTTTGTTCGCTTTCGTGATGTGAACCATAAAATAACCAATAAATTTTTAAAAAGTGGTTAAAGTATCAATCATCGACTGAGTGAAAAAAATGGACAACTTCATTTGATTTTAGCTCGAGGTGTCCGTTTTTCCACTGAGCCGACGAAATACAAAATAAAATGCCTTTAAGTAAATTATACACGTTATTTACAAAACAACTTTCAAATTAACGAATCTGAGATTATTAAATAAATTGAAAACCGAAATTTCACGAATTCTAAGACCGGCCATCAACGTTTTCAGCTTTTAAAAATTCAAAACACACCTCAAATACCTTTTTGGAAAAAAAAAGATTGCGAAGAGCACCTCACCGCGTTTTATCGAGATCCAGGCAGCGCAGTAGCAGCAGCCTTGGACACGCGGAGATAGATACATCTCTCTTTCTCTCTCTCCACGCTCTCTGCTCGCCGCCTGCCACGTATTTTATTCGTGTCGTCATTTCGTTCCATCTTCATCCCGTCTCTCCTGCCTCTGCGTACGCGCACACACATACTATCTCTCCCTATCCCCTCGGAAGCAGCTCGATGGCAGCTCGCTCGACTTTGCTCATTACTCGTCTCTCTCTCGCTCTCTCTTCTCGCGAGCGCGTATATATTCCACCGGCATCAGGCAGCAGCAGCCTCATCTTCGCCGGGCCGATTACAAAACGTCTTAGCCCTCGTCTCACTCACTCCCGCAATGTCTCTAGCGATATAATTTTCCCAAGTCGATGAGGGAGAAGCGAGGCGATAATACCTCATAAATTGTGGAAATTGAGTATCAGCGCGCGCTCATCCGCGTTCGTTACTTGCACACGTGCGAGCGCGTGTCTCTTATTTTCTAAGAGAGAGAGAGAGAGAGAAAAAGAGAGAGAGAAAGAGAGAGTGCCAGAGAGAGAGGGAGAAAGAGACAGAGAGAGAAAGAGAGAGAGAGAAAGGGAGAGAGCCAGAGAGAGACGGAGAAAGAGACAGAGAGAAAAAGAGAGAGAAAGAGAGAGGGTGACAGAGAGAGAGATTGATTGATTGATAACAATTTTATTTGTCAAGGCAAAGGCCGAATGGCGTAGCAACAATTTCATACATTTTTTTTTTAAATTAATTAAACTAAAAAATAAAACGTACATATCATAAAATAGGAAATGATGCATAACAATATAACATTTCTATAACAATATAACAATATAACGATATTAAGACGAGCTTTCGATACAAAAATATATGACAGACCATATTTTCAAATTAACTATCGGAGACAGGGTATAATCTTAACACAAGAGCCAATTACTGTGAGGCCATCAAATGCTTCATAAGATTATTTGAAAAAATCTAAAAACTTGAAGCATTGATGACATCACTCGGGAGCTTGGACCATTGTTCTAGCGCAGTAATCAGAAATGAATTCTTATAAGTCTCGGTCCATGCAATTGGGATGTTAATGGGCGAAGATTGTATGCGTTCGGATCGGCGTAAAGGCATAAATTGTTCCGACAATTCCGAAAGAAAGAAAGAGAAAGTGAGAGAGAGAAAGTGAGAGAGAGAAAGAGAGAAAGAGAGAGAAAGAGAGAGAGGGGGAAGAGACAGAGAGAGAGAGAGGGAGGGAGAGAGAAATTTTGATTAGCATTGTTAAGGTGGAGAGAGCAATGCTGGGAATTAAGTGAAAAGTCATTTCCTAGTTTAATAAGACATGCACGGCAGCGTAGTTGGACTGCACGTCGGAGTTGCTAGAGCTGCTGCACTGCGGAACGTGTGCGCGGAAAGTTTGAAAAATTCATAACTCAATTACGGTTACGAGATTCCATGTGCTGAGATGAGGATCAAGCGGTCCATGACGTTAGACTGCCTGATGAGAGTCACTCTGTCTTCTCTCTCTCTCTCTCTCTCGCTCTCTCTGTCTCTCTCTCTCTCTCTCTCTCTCGCTCTCTCTGTCTCTCTCTCTCTCTCTTAGGTTTAGTCATGTAAAAGTTCTAGACATTCTTGCGTATGAAATCATTTTGCAGAAGTTGTGGCTAACTAACCATGAGATCTTCCAACCGATTTATTAATTATTCTTGACAAGATTGTCAGTCTCAGTTTTACAATAAAAAAAAAAACAAAATTTTATAAATACAGTTTATTACGAATATGGTCATTAAATCACAGATTTATCACTGGTTTACAGCATTGTCGTCTGAGAAGCAAATTCGATCCACAACTGTTTGCGAGACTTGGGCAATGAATTGTACGTATTAGTGAACATTGTCAACAAGGCAATGTCGTGATAAAGAAAATAACCTTAATACCACCGTCGTTCTAATTTCTTTCACCATCGCAAAAACGGAAAAGAATAAAACAAATAAGCGCATCAATAAAAGCATCGCAACGATTCCTAATAACAACGTTCACCCACCCGTGAACATCGCGTACAGAAGAAGCCATTACTTTTTAACTAAAGAGTCAAAGGATTTGTCGATAAACGCGTGGCCGAGTGTTTGCTCTCTCTCTCTCTCTCTCTTCCCCTCCCTCGCTCCCCCGCACGACGTCTAACTGGCTCATCTGTATATCTAATTCTTATCTCCTTTCTCCTCCTTCCGTTTGCGCGCTCGCGCTCTACTTATGCGCCTCGCGCCGGGAATATTTGCCCGCTACTCGCGAGCGAGCGCGCGCCGCGCATATTTACATTCGGTCGACGAGCGAGTGAGCCAGAGATAAAGAAAGAGAGAGAGGATGGGAAAGGGGAGGGGGCGTTGAGGTCAAGAACCACAGCTATTGTCACGCAGGAGAGTGAGCGCTGGGCGCCATTTTGAAAATCCATGATTGTTAACCGGGTTAAATGGTTACTGAATATTTATTTGCGATAGTACTGTTAGAGGTTGAGGATTTTGTGTTAGGAATTTTGACTCAGGATTCTGTGTGTATTAATGCCAAATTGCGATACAATAGGTAGGCAGATTCATGTTCATCAGAAATAGAATCTTTAAAGTGGTTCTGGAGGCTTCTTTCTTCGAATTTGGTGACAGATTTATAAAAATTTGAAAATAAGTAACGATTATGGTTAAGGATACATATTCTACAAAAAGAAAAAGTTTTTCAACGCTCTACATACCAGATTGATCGGAATATAGATGTTCAAACATTTCTATAAATAGGATCATTCATACATTGATACATCCATTGAACTAGCAATTGTCATCAATAAGTTTAACAATACCACCGATATTTGCAATAGTTAAACACCAGAGCCATTCCAACTTATAAGCCTACCTCCCACGAGGATTCGCATTTTGCAAGAAACAACGACGACATTAAATTCAAACTTCACGATTCATCATCTCGAAAATTATCAGCGCCTACGCCACTGTGCGGGGTACGACGATTCACGCAACTTCTCGCACAGCATGATTTCCTCCTCCTGTTCGCTCGTATACGCTCGCTTGCAGCGGCAGCCGGTTCAAGATCTAACCTCTCCTCTCTCTCTCCCATCTCTCATCTCACTCTCTCTCACTCTCTCTCTCTCTCGAGACGCGCAAACGAGTATTGCGGCAGGGGTGCGTAATGCACGTATAATGACGGAAGAGCAGCAGCAGCACCATGCACTGCGTGTACGCGCATGTATCATCCCGCTGTGCGAGCTCACGACGCTGCGGAAACGCGGCAACGCGCGCAACGACGAGGATCGATGGCCTCTGGCGAAAATAATTGTTTTTCTCGGGAGGTGGTGTACGAAGGGAGAGAGAGAAAGAGAGAGAGAGAGAGAGAGAGAGAGACTTCGAAGAGTTGGCGAGTAAACAAAGAAGTCACGCGCGGTGTCCGTTGATTCTGTTACTTTGGATAATGGATGAGGCGCGCGAAAAAGTGCGCATGATTTATGCGTCTAGGCGCCCTCTCGGGAGAGCCGTTAGTTGCTTGGGATAGCTTGTTGTTTAAATATCTTTTGTTGCCCGAATAGTTGGGCATTAATTATTGTTCCTAGAATTAAGAAGATACAAAATTTACCGAATAGGAAGATTGTTTAGGAATCGAGCAATGTTAATACTGCAGAGTTAGTTTTATTCTAATCGGATCACCTAATGAATACAAAATAAACCGACATGTTATTAAAGTACTAACCCAGAATAGACTAAGTATCATCAATTGTTACTAAAAACATGCATCCCGGAATCCCACAGTAAATTGCTCGATTTTGACCCTCCTTCCGGTAAGTCTGTTTTTGCCATAATCTCCTCCACGATTCTCTCTTCTCTCCGTTCGCCCAGTATAGTCTCCCTGCCGCTACACTCGGGCGTACATCCATATGCATTAGGCTTTCTCTTGGTCTCTCTCCCCGCTCTGTGCTACCCAGAATTCCACCACCCAGCCAATATTCCCCATACCACTACGACATTACCCTGCTCTATCGGTTCTAAAGTTCCAATAACTAACCGCACCGTGCGCAATTATAAACATTGAAATAATCTCCTCTAGCACGACCTCCTCTAATCTAAAAACCAAGTAAAGAAGCGACGACCGAATTAATTTTCCAAGAGATATAAGAGGCGAAAGAAAGGTCGATCGTGGAAAAACTCACTCCACCATCCCGATCCATGCATTTTCATGCCCGGTCGAAAAATAAGGGCTCGGATGATTAATTCCGAGTGTGCACTCGACTTCGGACGCGGTGGGCGAGAGAGAAACTCGCATAGCATCGCCAAGAAGCGCATAGGGAGGGGGGGGGGGAGATAGAACTGGGTGGTTGGGTCACCGTGAAGAGGCGAGATGGTGAGTGGTCGAATGATGAATAAGGAATCGAGCATGGCACTGTGCGCGTAAATAATAATAGATCGACAGGGTAAATCGTTGCGGACGTTGAGGGTGAGGGTCGGTTGGGGGCTTCTTCTTTTTTTCTGTTTTTTTCGCTGGAACGGCAGTTCCTTGATGCATTAAATTCGCTAAGATGAATTATGGCTCATCAATATGTGTTTTGACAGGAGAATGATAGGCTTTTCTTTTCACAATGAAACTGTTACAATTCGCGATTCCCATGCATCAATTATACCATCGAAATAGCATCGGAAATGTCTGTGATCAATTGTACTGATGTATTTTATTCGAATGGGACAGAGTGGCTTTTGTTAAGGTATTAAATCTAGTATGTGAATGTTTGAAATGAAAATTATAAAGCCTTTGGTTAAAGCTAGTAATCTCAGTATATGTTCACTGATAAATCCGATAGGAGCTTTGAATGAGACCAACAGAGGTAAAGGGTTATTTAATGAGAGATACGGAAGAGTAGTTTATTGGACTGCATCATAACTATAAAGCTTAATAACAAACTTGACGCTAAAGAGACGAAATTCATATAGTTAAAATAATAACAATAAATTTTTGTCATCAAACCAAATATGAACCGCCTACGCAACTTTTAATCATCCTGTGAAACTAAGAAAAAAAAATTTATTTGAGTATCGCGCGGTTCAAAACTCTTTTCTCTAATAATGTCGAAACACCGTTAAAAACTTAATCCTTTCCCGGTCATAAACGTACTTTTTAAATTGACTTTGTGAAATTTTACTACGCGCATAGGAATATAAAAGATCGAGTGTGTGCGAGAACGCGAAAGGCGGCTAACGGCGTATAACGGAAAACAGGAGGAAAGATAAAGATTTCAAGAAGAGTAACTCACGGAACGAGAGAGCGAAAGGTGCGCGTGCTAGGGAATAAAGACTAGGAGACGAAGACGAGGAAGGAGAGAAAAAAGAGAAGAAAGAGAGCGAGAGGAGGCGAAGGAAAAAGGGAACGGGTAAATCCTAGGGAGAAAGAGAGAGAGGGGGAGGCAAAAGCGCTAAGAGAAAAGGCGGCGGTTTGAGCGGCGAACTTGCAGAGGGCATATGATTTTATGAAGATTTTATGAAGATTAAGCGTTTCTCCACGCCGCGACTTGGCGCCTCCTAGCTTCGCGCTCGCGCGCGATGAATAAATTAACGGTTAAACAATGCCTGCACGTATTTTCATCCGCCGCCCGTGCGTTTCTCTCTTTCTCTCTCCTCTCTCTGTCTCACTTTTGTCGTCTCTCCGCTGCCGCCGGCTTTACGCCTTCCTTACATTATGCAATCCCTATCTTTCTCCACTTTACATCGAAACAGAGGAGAGAGTTTCGTAGAGAGAGAAATTTTGCACGTCACGTGTACCGAACTTTTAGCCGGATTGACGAAAACGTTTTCGTCAGATTTGCGACGGTAGCGGCCGTGGAG
Organism: Torymus flavipes; assembly: GCA_030522905.1. Classification (NCBI taxonomy): domain Eukaryota; kingdom Metazoa; phylum Arthropoda; class Insecta; order Hymenoptera; family Torymidae; genus Torymus; species Torymus flavipes. Next base: position 7,473 of record JAPYZO010007027.1, on the reverse strand, counting down.
TCCAGGATGATAATATGGTTGATGGAGAAAGTTGAGGCTTCGGGGTAAGGTGACTGTTAATTAATGTAATTTAATTAAAAGTAGCTGGATGTGATGGGTCGGCTCATGAAAAATTGATACCGTAAATTTTTCCAGGCGGCAAGTGATTTGTAAGAAGGTGAAATTGGTACATAATGAATAATATGATATGACGAGTGGAGAATCGGTAAACTTTTTTTACCAGATCAGAGAATGGCTTAGAAATGACAGAAGCTAATCGACTTAATAATACTAATTTAGACATGAGCAGTCTAACAGCAGTAGGGTATTGGAATAATTACCTGACTAAGTAACCGCTATATCTACTCCATCGATCCTTCCTTAATACCAGTTTACGAAACAACCACTTATCAGATGATTTAGCCCTAATCCATAAGTATCAGTAAATCGATCGACTGTTGTCATTATCAAATAAACAATTATTTTAAGTTTGTTTGCGCGTGAACAATCTGAAATTTTTCGCTCAAAATTTTTCAAGTTCTTTAAAAATTTGCTTTGACAGAAATCCGATAAGCCAATTTAACTATAAAAATCTTCATGGTACCCTTTCTCATCCCATCCAGCGCATGTCTTAACTATATTTACTCTTTTCTTGAAATTCCCTCGCTCTCTCTCACACTCACTCTCTCACTCCCACTGCGGCATCAGCTCCACACCACTCCCTCTTCCATTTACTCTATGGATGCTATGTAAGGCTCTTTTAGCGAAAGCAGCACGGCTTCTGCTATTACATCTCACATAAAGCGGACGCGCGAGCGCGAGACTGAGAGCTAAAAGATCGTTCGAGAGAGGGAGAGAGAAAAGAAGACTTTGCAGCGTCAAGCGCGTACTCCTCGTAAATTCAGGTCTTTGCTCGGTCAGTAATCGGAGAGAGCCCGGGCAACTTAAAGACGGCCGGACCCCACCCTCCTCCTGGACTCTTTTTTCGGAATTTTCGAGGCGAAGGCGAGAGAGCTCGTTTATTAAAAGAACGTGCAGCACCGGCGGCAGCAGCAGCAGCAGCGCGTTGCTGCGAGAGAGCAGAAGGCGAGGGATTGGACGGAATTCGCAATGGAGACGTCATTGTGAAAGCATTGGATACTTTTATTGGATTCCCGTGCTCGGGGGGATCTGATTTTGAACAATATTTGGGTCAAAAAATAACAGAAACCTCGGCGACTTGAAAATGTTGGCGAAAGAATATGGAAAAAGATCTTATCATCATTTATTTGTCCTCGAGGCAAGTTTCGTTACAACAAATTGAATGTAGTGATACATATTCATGATTGTGAACTGATTGTATGTTTGACGGTTTTGGCTTAGGATAGTAAATAGCCTGTTGCATATCGACTCTTTCAAATTTCCAAACAAGGTTTTTAGAAGTATACTTAATTACTCTTCTCAATGGCGTTGAATTCTTAGAACCTCTTATCAATTGAACTATTTAACTTTGATTATAATTTAAACTAGTATTGAGCATTAAATACCATTCATTCTCCTGGTAACTAAATCATCTACAAATATCTACCCAAGCTAACACACAAACCGAACGATCTCATTCAAAATTTAGTGACCAAGAATAGATCAACCCAAGCAAAAATCTCCAGAACCTAACCATTAAATCCAACTTTTCCATCCCATAAATTATACCGTATCCAGCTAGACCCGTGCACTTCTAAGTCACATTAATCCCGTTTAACCCAGAAACAACGACCACCCCGTCCCTCCACCTCTACCCTAATGATCATTTTCTCTCTCTCCCTCTCTCTCCCCTACCTCTCTCGAGCGAGCATCCAATTTTGATAAGGATCACTCCGCCGACGCGGAGTTTGTGCCGCGCAGCGTCTCGGGCATAAAGAAATCCCATAAGAGAACTGCGCCATATATACGTGTACACGCTCTCTCGCGCGCATGTAAAATTCAAACGGGAAAGAGAGGGAGAGGGAGAGGGGGAGAGAGAGAGAGAGAGAGAGAGAGAGAGAGAGAGAGAGAGAGAGAGAGAGAGAGAGAGAGAGAGAGATGGGGGAGGGGAAGTGAGGGCAAAACCGTCCGTGGATCTTCAGCTGGATCATCGTCTCCTAAAAGCCAATAGCGCGAGCCTTCTGCCTCAATAAATAACGAGAGAAACGCTTCTGCAGCCGGGACTGGCGGCGTTGGCGGCTTGCTCGCGCGATTCGTGAATTCAGCAAGTGCGAGAGAGGTTATTCAGGAAGGAGTCGAGGAGATCTCGGACAGTCTTTTATGCTTGAGCGCAAAAGTTTTTATGAATGATGAAAGTGGTCGGCGTAAGGTGGATAGGTTTGCCGATGCAGCAACACTGAGACGATTCCATCCTATGGGTGGTTATTGTTTTGAATTCAACGTCTAAATATTTTTTGTTAGCTATTAGCTATTCCATTTAGTTCAAAAATAACAAATATCTTCATGTCGCTGTTTGAATATGTGATGATGCGACCACAATTAACAATTCATGTTCATTGACAACAATGAATTTTTTTTAAATGTATACGAATTTCAAAGCCATTTACGCCGGATGCATTCGCAGTCGTGGACTAAAAAAATCCTGTTAATCAAAAGCTCTTTTCGCGCTTGATACGATTAAGTCGTGAAAGCTTTCAGGATAGTTATTTCGGTAGCTCGAAAGTCACTCGGCTTTTAGCACCGAAAAAAGTTAACGAACATATTATCAACTTTTCAATTTGCCAGACGAATCAACATTGTATACTGATTGTAGATGTCTGAGTGAAATCAAATTTACTAGAAAATTAACAATGCGCGTGACAAATTTACTTTAATCTAGTTTTTCAAACCCGAATTACGTACGGTAGACTGTTAACTAGCTCTTTGACACATATCAAACCAACTTTTTGGTCTACTTGGAATTTAAAAACGTACAAACTTTAATTTATTTTACATTGAAGAATATCAGAATTACAGAATTCTTTTTCATCTCCAGAATGTACTAAATTGAGGTAGTATACACGATTTTCGCGAATTTCTCCACTGGAGCTACATACTCGAAACAAATATTAATTTTGTTTTGAAGCTAAACCTTTTCGCACTCGGAAACGCAACATTTTTCATCCCAGCGCCAAACGGCGAAACCAGGTCACTTCTTCCCTCTCAGTCTCTTCTCACATCCCTAATCCCATAGCGCGAACTCTTTATCTACGTTCTCGCTTCGAGAAACAGCCGCCAGCCTCCGCGTGAGAACCACTGCCCCCGCGCAGAGGGAACGCGCTGATAATAAACGTTCGGAGCGTGACCGGTACAGAGCGAGCGAGCGAGCAAGTTAGAGAGAGGAAGAGGGAACACGGGGATAAAGCGCGTTATAATTCGAAGTGCTTCGCGAACATGAGGGAGAGCGAGTTTAAGTCCCCGGCGCGCTCGCAGATACACGTATGTACACGTATACGTGTATAGGTATACATATATATGTGTGCGTATGTGTGTGAATGTGTGGATGTGTGTACGCAAGGAGACCCAGGAGGCAAAAAACGCCCGGCACTGTTCTTCTTTTTCTACTTCTCTAGTTCGCTCGCGAGCAAGCGGGCTCTAGATTCCGAGACTCTTCTTTTCCGAGTTGTTTTTTTGCAGAAGAGAGCGAGGGAAAGGGGGAGGTTTTTTGTTCTTCTTTTATCTCGCAGAAGCGCCATGTTCTCTTTTTCCGGGAGGTGGAAGGGGGTGCAGTTAATGGGCTCTTTAAATGGTAATTTGTTCGGCTATCGTGGTTTTTCGGGTGTGTTATTGCCGAAAATGGTGCGAGATCACGTTTGTCTCTTGGTTTTTTAATCTCTTCGGGGGAATGAATTGTTTTTCCTGGTAGAACATCGAGAATTTAAGTCGGCTAGGAAGTTCTTGACGAGATTTAATGAAGGACAATAAACTACATTACACATAACCCTACAAAACTATTCTTATCCATTACCTACAAACAATTCTTCTACCCAAACAAAAGCAATCAAATTACGATGTATAATACTTTCTTCCCCAAAAAATATCCTTCCTTTTCACTCCTAATTCTCTCACTTATCTTTCTTTGCCTCAATGCTAACCTCCCTCCATTCGGATGCAACTTTGAAAAAGTGTGACTGCGCCGTCGAATGTTGATGGTATATCGCATTCGCTCGCGAGGGAGAGTTGAGTTCGTGCCTCGAATTCGTGTCCGCGTTGGACACCGAGAATTATTATCGGCTTAGGGAGGGAACTTTCCCGGAGCTACGGCTTGTCGAACCCCTTCTTCGCGAGATTTCGGCCTTTAGTACTATATTTCAGGAATGGATGATCGGAATTTGGGCTTTATTTATTGATTAGCTGCTTCTAAGTAATTTTATTTATTTTTTTTGAGAAGGTAAACATAAAATAAAAAAATAATAAAATTGAATCGATAAATAAACTTACGAAATATAGTATGACAAGAACGTTAAAGAATTCAACACGCACAGTATGAATAGAAAGTGTTTGTTAAGTATGACACACACACACATACACACACACACATACACAGAGAGAGAGACAAGCTCCAAATAGCTACTTTCCGCCAACCTTGAACCGACAAAACATCGGAAAAAAGCACTGACTCACGTTTCCCCAAAATTACCATAGGTACAATATAACTCGAGCAAGACCGATGAGCCTCGAGTGCACCGAGTGCGAGAGGCAAAGTTGTACAAAAGAATAAAGAGCGCACCGAGCCAACAGCCTCGACAAGGTTAACAATAGAAAATCCCACTAGAGGACCACTTTGAATATTTTTCGCGTGCGCGCGGGCTCGCTTGAAATTTCATCAGTTGTTTATTTTCATTAGTGATCCTGTAATTTATGTGCTTGATATATACGGTGCCGTCCTCTTCGGAGGTTGCGCGGCGAATTCCAAAAATCGCTCTGATAAAAACCGTAATTTATACCCAGAAAGTTACATTATTCATTGTTCCTTTGTTACAAAGGCGCCAACGCCGCTTTAATAGAACCGTGAAAGTCACGCCGAATGTTATCGCACTTAATCTTTACCTCGCGTCGTCGTCTGACCGTTTGTATTATATTTCCTGAAATTGCGCATCGATTACAAAAAACTAAACAAACCCAACGCCCCCAGGGGAAGCAGCCGTCACGACCTCCCGATTAAAATCGATCCTTTATTTGCATCGGCCCTCGCTACCTACCGAAAATTATTCAACTCCTTCTCCATCCTCTAACCGAATTTCCCTCGCGTCAGCGCGACGGGAAAAAGGAGGCGAAAACTCTTCCCTTATACTTCGTCTATACACACGCTTTCTCTCTCTTTTCTTTCTATAGATCTCTCTCCGGAGCCTCTTCTCCTTCGCCCTCGAATATTTATACAAACAGGCGAGCGAGCGAACGAGCGAGCGAGAAAGACAAAGACGATCTTCGGCAGGATAAACATACGACGTCGACGACGTCGCTAGCAAAAGAGAGCGAGGGCGCACAGCAGGGCTTTTTATCTCTCCTTTTCATTCTCCTCCCGCCCCCGCGAATCTATGCGCGTACGGCGCGGAGCGAGAGGAAGAGAGAGACAGAGAGGACGTATAAATGCATAAATAACCGGGTGAGAGCGAGCGCACACGACCACCTCCGCACACAATTCACCGCGGTGGAATCTCGCCCCGGGGATGGATTTCGCGCGAGCGCACGCTGGTACTGCCATGTGTGTACGTATGTGTGTGTCTCGGTTTAAGCCACCGCCGTGCCCTCTAGTTACATTACGCGCAGGATGGATAGATGGAGGTGCGAGGCGGGGCGGTGAGGATGTGGAGATTTTTGGTTTTGGAATGTTAGTTATTAACTTTTAAGAAAAGATTTTTTTTTTAAACTGTACTTTTGTTACAGACGTGTTTGGAAGATTTGAAGAAAGTTTGATTTTTAATGATAAACCATTTGTTCAAGAAGTTCTACAAGAAACTTAAGGTATTTCTTAAAAAGTTATAATAATAATATTCACCCCTTATTTATTAAATATTAATTAATATTAAATCTTATCTATTAAACTAAACAAAAAATTAGAAATAGAATATTTAAGTAGAATTATCTTCACTCCATTAAGTATGAAAATGCTAAAGAAACACGCAAGAACTTTCAAATTCAAATTTCATTTACAAATCCTCTTTCTCTCTCTCTCTTTCTCTCTCGCTTACATCCCGATCCCGAGCTTTCAACGCCCCGCAAACATCTCACCTCCACCCTCCGAAACCAAAACCCTTTTCTCCTCTCTTTTTCCTATACCTCCACAGAGCAGCGCACACCCCGCAAAATAACGCGACGCACGGTGGCGCGCCAACGTTGGATAACAAAATTCGCGAATCGAAAATATGCGCGCCGGTGGGGCCGATCGCATGCAAATGGCGCGTGGAATGCGGAAACAGCATGCACGCGCTTGTATTTTTCGCAGAGCATGCACGATCGGCATTCATTTTTTAAGAATTTCATCGGGAGAAAAGAGAGAGTGAGGGGGAAAAGCGATACGTACGTTTAGAGGTACGCAAGGTAGAGGGGCCTTAGCGTGCATGCTGGAAATATGTGCGGATGCTGGAAACGTGTTGGCTTATGCTTATTTCCGAATTCTCTAGGAATTTTGTTGGTTTATCAAGGAAGAGGTATTTTACAGGTTTAGCTTAGAATTTATCTGTACTACTGATTTATTGTGTGACTACAGCTTTAGGTGAAACAAAACAAAACCAGGTAGTGAGTGGAGTTATTGTAGAGTTTAGTTTAAACGGTTTTTTTTTTAAATATAGAGAACCTGTAGAATTAAACCTGAAAATATGTAGTATTAAATTATTTGAAGAATGAAACGTAGTTGTCATCATGTTCAAAGATATGAATTTCACATTTTTTTTAACAAGGAAGTCTATTTAAACAAGCATCAGGGCTGACCAAAAGTTATTTATGTTTAGAATTTTCATTTCCAATTTTAAAATGCATATGACAAAACAACGCATACATTTTTAATACGCGGATACGGCACCAAAATGTATTCCTAACATATGTCCCCTCCCGGCCCTTCCGGGATTTTTTAGCTCACCGACGCGGAAGATCAAAATATTGGATTTCAAAAAGTCCTTCCATTTTGATGCGCCCATAAATTTTAAAATTCCAGCTCTCTCCTACTCCTCCACATGCACGCACGTCGGAAGCTCGGATATATACATCACCAACTCGTGCAGCTCGCCATGTTTTATTTATCAGACTAAATATTTAATGCATCCCTTACGCTCCAAATAACTAGCTCTCAGTCGCGTGCGCACTTTTTCTCGAGCAATTACTTAACCTCAAAATCGAGACAAGACAACAACGATCGAGATTTTCACTTTAATTTTTCCCTCCCCAGAGAGAGAGAGAGAGAGAAAGAAGGATAGGGTATCGAGTGCAGCAGCAAGTAAGATACACCAGCGCGCGAGCTCTTAGCTTTTTAAGAATTTTATCGAGAGCAGCAGCAGC
>JAPYZO010007026.1:0-17793 GCA_030522905.1 Torymus flavipes | reverse complement strand
TTAAATCTCTCGACAACGACCAATAAATTTAATGCTAAACTGCGGCGATATTTTCATTCGAATTTCAATTCTGAAATTTTGAATTCGGAATTTTGTTCCTCCTTTTTTCCAAACAATTTAAATGGCAAATCAGTTTTTTAATATACAGTTAAAAATTTTCTAAAATACAGTTTAGAAAGTTGCAATATTCTAAAAAATTATTTCAGGATCAAACTGCAAGAGAAATGATGAGCCAAGGTCATAAATATACTATAGATATAACATTTGTGATTGCCGATATTTTAAAAAATCTGAAATTCGAGGATAATAGAATAATTAGCTATTCGAAGATAACAACCATGTTTCGTTTTCTTTTTTCTTTTAATGATAGTTCTAAAGTTCATATCGTTAGAATGCCATACAATTTATCATAATTTATAATATAGCACTAAACTTCAGGTTGAACCACAATTTACATCTTCTATTACGTTTTCTCAATTGTGAAAAAGTATTTGGCTGTGTCGTATGTACGGATGTTTATCCTTCAACCTTGAAGTAGCAAAACTTCAAGCACTGTTATCTCGTCTACCTGTTGTTTAAATAACAAACACTATCTGTTCCCATTACATCTTCTCCTCATTTACAAAAAAATAACTTCAAAACATAAGACACCACCTTGACGAGCCACCAACCAACCATGAACTCTCGCACTATTCGAGTCCACAACTTATTTCCGCACTGGCTGCTACCCCCCGCGTGAGCGCGTGAATCCACAAATATAACCGACCGTCATTCACTGACGATCAAAATACACACACCAAGCGCGCGCTCTCGTCGAGGAAGGAGAAAGCGCAGCTGATAAAGATTAGAAACTCCGCGGAGACGGCCGGGTTGCGCAAGTTATAGAGGCAGCAGATAATTGGGGGAAGAAGGTGTCAATTGCTGACGTGTCTGTATATGAGAGCGTTCAAGGTTCATCGGAAGGACTGATTTTTTTGTCGATTGTGGCCGGGGAATGGGTGTTGAAACACTTGATCATATGGTGGCACTTTGGATCTTTCTTTTTTCTGGTCTAGTTCTGACCTAAATAATTGGGAGCTGAGGGGAATGATGATACGAGGAATTTGGTGGTAGAAGGTGGAGATGTGGTCGTACATCGGAAGTCACAAGGGTAATTTTCTTTTTCCAGTGAAATATAACGATTTAATCTATTATTGAAGTCCCAAGGAAATAGTGTAAGATTGTTGGAAGTTTTAAAATTCTATCGAATTATCAGTAAACACTATCGCTCGTTAGAGTTGAATACGAGAACTTTAGATAAATACTTTTCGCAGAACTCAAATATTATACTTTTTTTACGTTTTTTGGAGTTATCGTTAAAAAGTATGTTATTTCCCCAACTTTTAAAACCAAGAATCGGAAAGTAAAAGGTTAAATTTTTTGGATAAAGTGTTATATCCTTTTTATCCTTTTCTTTGTGTCTTGGAAAATAAACTCGAACGTTAACGATTAGCTATCAAAACAAAAGAAGTCAATACAAAGGAATAATGCTTCAGTTTGTGCACATTACGAACCTATACGAAAAATCGCAAAACTCTTTAATTCAATTCCCCCGAAAACATCCATCCAATCGCTAATATTCTCTTCCATTAAAAAAAAACTCTCAGCGTTCCACGCTAAAATAAATCACGCCAGCAACCTTCACCGACACCATTTCGCTTTCGCCCGGCATTAAAGCAAACTAATGAGATTTATTATAAAACAGAAAATACACACACACATAGAAGCAACATGATGGAGTCACTTATTTGATATTCGCTCGTTTTTCGAATTAATCGAGTTCCGCGCGCGAAAGTCCATTGACCCGTATACCACGAGCGCGAAATTCGCTTTCTTTCGAAACAATGCAGGGACAGACACGTGCGTGTTCATTTGCTTTTCTTTCTCTTTCCGAGTTTCGTGCTCTTTTTTCGGGGCTGGTGAAAAGCGAGCGTTGAACGGCTGCCAGTGGCGTGACAATGCCCATCACATGCGAGTGTGAGTATCTTTTGGTAGGTAGGTACATGAATGTGTAGAGTGAGTTGTTTGCTTGTGCGGTCTTTTGATGCTAGAATAGTGCGGTGTGTAGCTCGCGCTCGTGGTCGATTGATTTGGGCTCTCGGTGGATGTTTAGTGCCTGTTTTTAGATTGAAGTGATGTTTTATGAAGTCTAATAGGGTGTGTAGGTGATTGGTATATATATATATATATATATATATATATATATATATATTATGGAATTCGTTGTTAAATATGAATCGTTCATTAGAAACCGACAATAAAGTAATTTGAGATTCTAAAATGATTGTGAACTAATGTTACGCGATGATGTAATAAGATTGATTTTTAGGTGTTTTTTAATTTTTAAGAAAAGGCCAAAAACAAAGTCGAAAGTATTATAATAAAAGAATAGGGGAAAAATTAATATAGACAGACAGGAACAAAAAATAAAAAATATAAAGTTTTATATTTTCGTTCCTGTTATACAAAAAGGTATTTATATCCATCCAACGATTTCGCTTAAAATTTTCAATACCAAAGGAAAACATTCTCTCGAAACGAACTTATCTTTTGATAAAAAAAATCGAGGAAGTAAAGCGATTGAATTAAATTTACAGAAAATGCGAGTGCGGAAAAAGGCGTATAGAAAGTGGGTATTTACATATGTACGCGCTACTAGATTTACTCCGCGTCCAATAAGACATCATCTTACGCGCCGTTTCATGTATACGCATCCGCTTACCTATCTGCACGGACATACGAATACTTATACTACATATATATATACAAACGTCGAGGAGCTCTGACCGCGTTTTTCTCAACTTTCACTTATTATATATACACGCGAGGAGATAAAGTTTTTCAGAATGTCGGTTTGTTTGTTTGTTTTCTACTCGAATAATAATTTCGCGGCAAGATACGCGAGTTCTCGCGAATTACCTTTTCCATTTGCTGCACGTAAAAAAGTGCAACACATTTTATCGATATCAAGAACAATCAATCAGGAGTGTTCGATCCCGTTATCAATTAAAGAAAACGTGAGAGTTTATATATATGCACAAAATTGTTCGGAAAACGGAAAATCACTTTAAAAATTGTACCCAAAATCCAATACCACACGGTTACTCCAAATCATCCCAAAAAAATCTCACCTCTCACGGCCACGAAATTTCTCCCATTAAAGACACTTGCATACCAATTGGTATATAGCCACCATAATCATCATTAAGATCGCGCGCGCTCCCATGGGGAGGATCGGAATAGATAAAACAATAGCGCGATCTGAATGTGGGTCAATCAATATGGCCGGCCGATAAAACGCGCGCAACTTGAAATAATGAGCTATCCTATACGCTCAGGTGTATGCGTGTGTGTATATATACACATGTAACATCACACGTACAGAAAAAAGCCTGGAATTATCGACGTGTGTAGCGCGCGGCGACATGGCGCTTTTCCTTCCCCTCCAGCGCATTGATTTTCCCGGCGCCCCGTGTCCTATAACTCGAATAATTAATAAGTCGGGCGGGCCCTCGATTAAGGCTCTCTCCCTCCCTCCCTCGAAGTGGGTCGTGTATTAGCTGACACGAGTTGTTGTACGAGTTTGTGTGGAGTACAGAAGTTGGTGGCTCGAGTTTCCGTTCTTTATGTAAGTACGTGGACGAGGAGAAGGGTTGTGTGTTCTGTGTGGTCGAGAGCTTTGGGATACGTTTCTATTGGGGAGGGTAAATGTAGAACGCAGCGTTCCGCAAATCTTATGGTATTAAAGGCGTTTTTAGTTTTACTCGAAGGAAATGTGCTCTTCTTTGCATAGAAATATTGCGCGGTACAGAAAAGTATAGTGTTTAAGAAAATGTTGAGAAGGGAAAATAATAAATGACTCTTTTATAGAGATGTAGAAAATATATTAGCTTTGATATTATGATAGTTTGAAGATGAGTAATGGTGGCACGCTAAACTTCGACCTTGTCCTCATTTATATGAGCGTTTTCATTGCGTAAATGAGGATTACAATGAGTTGTCAATTTCGAGGAACATATACGAAACCAATGCCATTGGATATAGTCCGTCAAGAGATATTCGAATTTTTTTTAAATTTAAAAAATAACTTTTTAACTGAACGGATCTTCCTCATTTGAAGCGATGTATATGAGGTCTTACCGTAGCCGGAAAAATCTATACTTATTTTTTCAATTTCAATAAAAGTTTCCTCGACTTTCTCTTTGTGTTAAAATTTTATTAAAATCCATGTATTAATTTACAAGCTCTAAACAACGATGTTGCTTCGTTTTTTCAATTTTAGATATTGCAAGAGCCGGTAAGCATTTTCCTTTAACCTATTACATTAAGTATAATCTTTTTTAAGGAATATATTTTCATTACGAAGAAAGTAAGTCTTGTAGTTTTATTTCCTTTCTGTAAAAGATTTTTCTAGATTATATAATTTACATTTCAAAAAGAGGACTTTTTATACATTTAAAAGAAAAATAAAACTAGAGCTTCTTGGAACCTTAGAAAGTATACAATCACGGATTTCATCAAATTTTAATATAATAACTAAAATTATATCCTACAAAGCAAAAAAAAATGTTTCTCCAATGCCAGCATAAACATAGAAAAAGTACTTTACTTCCACACTATAAATCACTTAGCCAACTCATTTGCCGCGACTCTCGCTTTTTCAAAACTCCTCCACCTTTCACATATCCCCACACCTCTTTCCTTTCTCCTAAAACTTCACAGAAGCCTTCTGTAAATAATATTCTCCCCCACTACACTCATTGACCTTGACCAAACTTCCCTCTCCATTCCTCAACATCCGCATGATATATTCGCCTACAGCGTCTTCTTTCTATATGGCGGAAGCGAGGAAACGAGCGAGTATAGCCGCAGTGTGCAGCGGCAGCAACAGGGTATATCTACCAGCACAGGCGGAGGGTGCGGGCAATATCGGGAGAATATAAAATCAATATACACGGCCGATCCCGTACATACTCACACACACTGCACAAACTATAGAGAAAAAACGAAGAGAGCCGAGAGGAGGAGGAGAGTGACAAAAATGGGAAACGGAGCGCGACGGACGTGTCGATAAACGTCCGGAGCAATGGTTTCGCATTGATTCGAGCTACGTGTATGTGCGTGTAGGTGAGGGAGAGAGCGAGGCTGTTGTAAAAAAGTTATTTATCGTTATCCGTGGTGCAAGCGAGGCAGCGAACGAGCGCAGCAAGCTGCAGCGAGATTGAATTGCAATGCGCCCATGATAGAGTGGATGGTGTAGTGTAGGTAATAGTGGAATTTTCGTCGAGAGATTTGATTTTTATGGGTGTATTTTTGGATTGTTATGTGATTGTTTGGGAAACTTGTAAGTAGTGATGGTTATATTAATGAAATACTTTAGATAATTTGTAGAATAGAAATAAATATGAGCAGTCATTAATAAAATTGAAAAATAATTTTATACGCCAGAATTTTTATATCGCGTCAATTTTTTTCTTTATTTAATCCATCGGCATGATGAAAATTCTAATCCTTTGAATCAACGATTCCCAACGAATCTCTATCTACACACCGTGTATTATACATAATTGCTAAACACATATTTTCGCAGAATTCAACTTTATATAAATTCCCCGATAATTATGTATTTTATCATCGTACCTTTATTAACACACGACGGTTTTTCAAACGATATCCTCACCGAGAATGCATCAGCCAACGTCCATTAATCAGCAGTAAAAATCCATTTCGACATACTTAGGCGACCAAAATCAGATTTTCCCTGGTATAAGCATATAACCTTCGCCCGTGCCATCGAATACTTACGCTTCCGCGTTGTCGCGACTCCTCCTCTCCACGTGCGCACGCACGCGCTTTGTATATATGCACATGTATATATATACTCTCTTTGTGTGTGTGTCTAAATCATAGTAGCGGCGGTAGAAATTGGCAAGCGAAAATAATGCGGAGACGATTTCGTGGAGAGCGAGGGTCAGTGTTATTGTGGCCAGTTGTTGTCAATTGGCGATATAAGAGAATATTTAGAAGGTAAAGATATTCGACATGTGTCGAAAAAAAATCAGTGCTGTATAATGGCTTTGGAATGTGCAAATAAAGTTAAACTGCGCCGTTTCGAGCCGACGCAATTGCAGATAATTGTCCCATTTTAGCGTTACTCATCCGCGCAGCAAAAGCTGTGCGCTTGCATACGTGTTTTTTTTTCGTCAATTACAACAGGCTATATTTAACTCAACCGTGGTGTTGCATGGTATAAACAAAACGATAACCATCGCCAAGCGATTTCCCTATCCCTATATAAAAAAGTCATGACCGGATGTTGTTTAGCCAAAATAAACGTTATGTGATTGGCTCATGTAGTGCGCATGCGTCTAAGTCAGGAAGTAGAAACGTTTTCTAGGTTAGGGCGCGCAACACACGCTGTTCAAATCTCTAGTCTAGTAAATACATGAGGCTCTGTAAGCGTACGACATATACTATATGTATCGGTGGTATGTCCTCGAAAAAAAAGAAGAAACTTTGACGGAGCCTCAACTGTATATATTGACTAGCCAAACACGGCCGAGGCTGAGTAAAATCCCTCCGTAAAATATTCTACCTATATACTCCATACCGCTTTGTAATTATTTTCCAATAAACGCTGGTTAGCGAACTCCCACATGACAACAGCGCCTAATTATTACATTACAGGCGGTGTAATGCAGAAACATAACCGAATTACGCCCACACGTGCGTCGAGTTCATATAGCGTCGAGACAAATATATACTACGTGCTGAAACGTATAACGATGATCGATGCAGATGGACTGGACGAAAAAGTTTTATTAAAACATATATAGTACTAAATGGTCCAGATATATGAATTTTCCAAGTTATGCCAATAATATAATTATGTTACATCGCTGGCGCAGCCCGTGGCTACGTGCTATACTGACGAAACTGACAGCGTAAATCACTTTTAAATATTCATTTTTCTTGGAAAAGAAAAAGAATGCTTTTTAGAGTCTTTCGTATACACGGCTGTACCTATATCGAAATTCGATAAAATTCCCTAGGCGGAAAACGCGCGTTATTACATTATATACATATATATACACACCTATATACAATAATTCGCTTGGCACGAGGCTCTCACGCGCGCGCGCGCATATAAACGATCAGTGATGTAACCGACGCGCTGCGGCATAATCTCAAATAAACCTATACGCACGCGTGCGTGTGTGTGTGTGTACGAAGCTCGCGCAGCTTCTCTCTCTATCATCTCGTGCCGTCCGAGCTTTCTCGCGCTCGCGTGCGTGTCAATAAAACGAACACGTGTAATAGTTACACATAGCACAGCCGAAACGAGTGATTTTTGTCGCCGGTATTATAAGGTACATTTCGTTCGACGATGATGATTATTATTGCCGTAATCTAGACTGCCGACTGATTGAAGGCTGCGCGCGCGGATTGATAACGGCCGTATTCAATTGCAACTCTAGAAATTCCTTTATCTGCCGGCCGCGTATACTCCGGGTATATATAATCGATTTAACTGTATTTTTACGATCCCGATATAGTATATATAGGTACATATACTAGCGCGTGTTGTGCATGCGGAGAGGAAAAAATTAAATCACGCGCGCGCTCTCTCAAGTGCATTTTGTAGCGGAATATTTTTCTCGTGGATTTTGGAGCTCATTTATACGAGCAATGAGTGCACAACAATCTCTCATCGATAGTCCTGATTTTTACAAAGAACGCGAACGCACGTTTCACTCTCAGCGCAACTTGGAGCAACAACGTTATAACCTTGATGAAAATAAAAAGGCAGCTTTCGCTTGTAGTCCAATATTTTCCAAGACTATAACGGAGCAGCAAATATACTCTATGGACTCCCATCATACATACACACCATCATCATCATCCAACTCCCCTAAATTAGGTCACTCGATCTTCATCACTCGAAGGAAAAACAACTCACCGAACGTCAGGACGTGTGTAACCGTTGTCGTCGTAGCCATCGTCTTCGGCTCACCGGCCCTGCTGGTACTCGCCATAGGTGACGGCGGTGGTGGTGCCGGTGGCGGCTGCATACTTCCTTGCTGCTGCTGTTGCATGGCCTCGTCGCGTCTTCTGCTGCTCTCCTCCGTCATGCGCGCGCGCGCGCGCCAGAGAGAGCTTTCAAGGTTATGTCAGACCTCCTCGCGCCGCCACATCTGTACGTGATAGTGCATAGGTACGTGAGAGCGCGCGTGGATTTCCTAGTACGGAGAGACGGGCGAGAGTCGAGAGCGAACGAGCGGTGACAGTCGCAAGTGTCTATACGTGTGTTGAAGGTTTTTGAAGTTGCGCAGCGAGAGGATGTAAGGAGAGAGAGAGAGATAGATAGGGGAGAGGGAGAGGAGGAGGGGGAGGAGGGGGAGAGAGAGAGGGGGAGAGGGAGAGAGAGAGAGAGAGAGAGAGAGAGAGAGAGAGAGAGAGAGAGAGAAGATTGATTCTATCGTCGAGAGGAGAAGAAGGAGGTAGAGGCAAAAGGAGCGGGTATATTCACTGCTGCGTACATGCACGTGAGTGCGTAGTATATATAACTGTAATGTACTCTGCAGACAGCCGAACTTTTCTTGTGTTTACACTCGCGAGCTTCGCGATGACAGTTCCCAGCAACGATTAGTTCACCTGTCTCCACCTTCTTTTTTATCAATATACAATATAACATACACTCTGGGTATGTACTTATATATGCGCGTACGCGAGAGAGAAAGATAGCAGAGGCGACGGCGCCGCCGTCACCGTCGGCACCGCACTGCTGCTGATGCCTGCGAGAGAGAGAGAGAGAGCATAACACGCCGCCGGTGGCGCTAGCTCGCACGCGCGCGCGCACGATGGATGAATATATATAAGTATACGTCTATACTCGGAGGAGTTATCATTTAGATGGGCGGAGGGGGAGTATAAGTGTATGTTAAGGTTTCGGAGGGGCGTATAAGGGTAGAATTGGGGTTGACTGATGGAGCGGTGTCTGATTGATTGCGAGCAGATTGTTTCTTTTTTTCCAAGAGTAATGGGAGCTGTTTTTATGGTTTTTTTTAAGGGAGTAGTGGGAGGAGAGAGAGATTGTCGGCGCATTGTGCACTGGTCAATGTCAATGTCGACACGCAGGCGGGAGTGTGTATATTGAAAGTTTAAGCGCGGCAGAGGAAGCTAAAGTGTGTGTATGGTATATAGGCGCGCGCGTGTATATATATAATAGAGTGAATGGAGCGGACGGCGCAGTAATGATAAATGTCAGTTTTATGCAATATATAATACGAGGCGCGGGGTTGTTCTGTGGTTTAGGTGTATTTTTAGAACGATGAATAAATTATGTCGAATGCAGTGCAAGTAGGTACTTGGTGTGGTGATGGCTTTGTTAGTAGGAGAAAAAATGGGAGTTTCTTTGTTCAGTAGAACAGGGAGTTTAAGTAGTATGGCAGTAAGTATAAATAACAGACAAATTGCCGTCCCGAATATGCTTGGGATTAGATTGGAACATTTTGCCTGCATTATAATGGGTGATTTTAACAAGTGGATGGGCGTCGCGCAGGTGTATACTGCGAGAGATATACAATGTCGCAGCTAAACTCGAGTTTGAACGCGCCTAATTATACATTCGGGTGAGAGGCGCGTAGCGCAGCATCATGCAACTATGCAAGATTGCCTTCACGCGGGTATTGTTCGGCGAGATAGTGCGGAGATTTTTATTGTTATGGGATGTCGGGAGTTTGAAAAAATGGGGTGGGGGAAAAGATCTGCGCGTAAAATATAGCAGAAAGTAGAATGCTGATGGATAAAGTGAATAAATTATTGTATTCATTTTTTTGTAGCGCTTTTTTCCGCTCCCTATGTAACTCGTAATTTCTTTAGAAGAAAAACGAAGATGTGCTTGCCAACTGAAGTGATTTTGAATGCTATCATCTAATATATTATGAGTATTTATTACGTGGTCGTAATTAGCCAATGAAATTATCGGAAAAGAAAACGATTCGAAAAGCCCAAACTATCTAAATAATGAAATAAGTAAGATGGAAAGAAAGACCAGTGGTCGAAAGTTCCGAATTACACTTTAAATATACTGATCAAAGTTTGGAATAAGGCTGCTGAAAAGGTTACAATGATGTCGCAAACTGGATATTCCTCAAAGATGGCCTAAAGATCGGTAAGAAGCTGTTCATATGGTTAAGACTTCCAATTTATTTCTGTGGTGCCAAGGAGAGAGGGAATAAGTCCAATTTTTATCAAAATCGAGTTAAGCCCATTTTTCACTTTTTTGACGTTCAAAATACACCATTTCTTAAAGTTTCTTTGGTAAAAAATTCGTTATTCCGTAGTTACAACGTAATTGAAAAAGAGAATTTAAATTGCAATATTTAGATAACTTTTCCAAGTGACTTGTTCCCTTCTTCCTTGGCACCACAGATTTGTTTTGCAAGTTTTAAGCCATTAAAAAACCGCTGCCAATTTATTGGCACGTAGCTTCCTCAAAATCAATTAATCGCTCCTAATGTATAGTATATATAGTTCAAATATAAAATATGTTTATACATTCTACATGTTTTTTCAATAATTTACGACTTCATTAGTATTTACAAAAATTACACATTATTTCTTATTCTTGAAATCCTTTATTGGCTGCCACTGATAACATGTCAACACAAAAGTACTATGTTAAGATATTAATAATTCAAAATAATCTATAGGTATACATAGGTACACATGTACTGCATCATCTATAACCCCTGTTCATTTATTTTAAGCAGCCAAATAATTTTTTTCCGAATTTTGGTCCATCAGAATAAAGAGTCACTCTGAAGTTTTTTTTCATTCTTTAACCTTCCACAATTGTGATTTTCGAATTAGCAACCACATGAACAGCCTTATTCCGAACTTTAGGCCATTAGTAAAGAACTGATTCCGACTTTTTTATTCCCAATGAGGTACGGTGATGTTGTAAAAATTGAAAATAATAAAAATATTTTTATTATCAATTAACATATTTTATTTATTCTTAATAAAAATAAGAAACATAATTAAGTAAATCATTAAAATTTTCATTTAACAGTTAGAAAATACATCAAAATTTTCTTATTTAACCGCACTGAAAATGTGTAATTGAATAGTTTGAAAAATAGAAATTAGAAAATTAGAGATGTTTTCATTATATTATTGTTAATAGAAATTCATACTTGTATAAAATATGATTCAGGATCTCTCGTGCATTTTTTCAATTGAAACTTTTATCCTATTTTATTTATTGAATGATTGAAAGAAAGGTTAATTCTTACAAGTTCAAAAATTATAAAGTAATGATATAAATAACGAAATGTACTAGTGAAATTTAATACGCGCAATAAAAAAGAAAATTCATATTTTTGACATCATAATATTCATTATTTCGACCACGAACGAATGTGATAATGAAGCTAGCACTTTTCTGAATGATTCATTTTCATACAACGTCTTCGCATTCTTTGTAAGAAATTCTATCGTAAAAGTTTTAAGCTCACCGACATTACCGAGTCGATCGATAACGGTCAGAATACTTTCTATATTTTCTAGACTTACATTACTCATAATTGCTTCCCCGCATATTGCTGAAAGTCCATCTAGTCCGTACATATCTGCGACAATTAACAAATCGGTTATCATTGTCATTTCTACGTCGATCTTACCCGTGTAAATGAAACGAAGAATTTCTCGCATGATGTTGGCAGAGATATCTGTGATGTGGATTTCGCCCTCCTCCTCTTCCTTCATGTTGGACTCAAACATGGCTGCGAAATAGCGGCTTCGAGCTGCTAAGATACCTTTGTGTACGAAAAATTTTTCCTTGTCAATAACAATCTTGATATCGCTGAATCGATTGTCCTTTAGAAGTTTCTCAAAGTCATCGAGTTCGACTAGTCTGCGTTTTTCCGCTATATTTTCGATACTTTCTTTAGGCAAGCTTTGAAGTAGTTCTTCACCGACGTAGTAATGCAGTTTCCATTTGATAGTTAAGTGTCCATTTGGTAAAAAATCACTGGTAATCTTGTTTCTCTCGACAAGAAAATATGAGCTACTATTTGTAAAATCAAATGAAAAATGAAAATCTTCATTTCCATACTTGTTAACCAGACATACATTAGAACGGTAATTTGCTAAGTCAAGTTTATTTTGAATGTCCAAAACCACGAAATTTTTGTAATTACTACTTCCACCTGGGTAGAGTTTGAGTTCGTATGATTTGGTATCAATTTCAAAAGCTGGTGAAGTTATAGCCTGCCCCAATTTCAATGGTAAATCCAAATTTAAATTTTTTACGACCCAGGTAAAAACATAAATCTTCTCCTTAATATGAGTCTCATTGATTTGAGTAACAACGGTATAAACATCAGAAGACATTTTCTTTATTGTTGATTTGTTTTGTTGCAATTCGTTATTCTCCTACAATTGATATTTTAATTAACTTGTGAATGTCGAATAAGTGTAAAACTACTTACAATAATAATCTTTTATTGTCGATCAAACGAATTTTAGCGATGCTTCGCAGTATCTATAATGGCGATTCCCATTAGGTAGTAGTTGGACTGGAGTTTGGCTGAACGAGTCCTTATCTTTCATGTGTGTATATCTCTGCGATACGAGAAAAGGTTATAGGTATACCGAAACCATGTTGATTGTTGCGCCACATGTGCTGACGGCGAGTCGGTTAAACGGATTATCTAGTGTTACAAACGCTAGTGGGACAAACGCTATGACGTAAAAAACTCTATAATACGTAGGAATTCCCTATAGTATAGGTAATTTTATTTCTTTCCAAGCCTTGCCTAAAATGTAATTATTTCAAAAGCATTTCTCACCTTCACAATCAATTTATATTTTAACTATTTGTGTACTGTAAATTTATTTTTTTTTATTTTCAATATACTTTGAAGCTTTGTAATAGTATTTCATCGGTTTTATATGCACTAACCCAAGTAATCATTCTATAAATATAGATACTTTGAATGAACTCGTAACATATTATAATTTGCGGTCTTATACCTAAAAAATATTATTTTTGAATTCTGTATGATATTCTGAACCTAAAACGTCTAAATAAAAAATTAAAAAATTTTAATATGATATGGCTTAAAAAGCTTACTATTAAAAAAATCATTTTCTTTGTTGTGTCTATTTTAATAGGCTTTTTAAAAAGGAAAACATCTAATATATAAAAATACATAATTAAATTTATGTATGGGATTCATGGTAGAAACAAAATTAACTATATACCTATTGTGGAATTTAAAATCCAATGAAATTGTCTTATGACAATTTGGTTGACATCTGTTCTCGTAACGTGACTACACTGAGAAATAAAATTAGCGCATAAGCTGCCCTACCTAGCAGACACCAGCCGTTCCATTCGAAACGCAGCTCTTGTCTGTTTATTTCAGCAATTTGTCATGCAGAATTTTCTTTCTTAGTTTTTAGTTATTTGCATACAGTGGTAAATTTTTCCCACGCTTACTAAATACCCAAGTAATTATTCTATAAATAAGGATATTTTTAAAGAACTCGTAATATAATGACGCATTATAATGAGTTCATTTGCTTCATCTTACCTAAATTAGAGAAAATAAATAGTAGATATTTAATTCTACTAATTATGCTTTTGAATTGCGTGTATTTGAAAAGTATATCATTTATTGATTTTCAGTATAGTTTAAAGTATAATTACACTTTGAATACATGCGCCAAGTTAAGAAATTGTGCACAAATAAAACGCGTCTCAGGCCCGTTACACACAAAAAGGAACAAGGAACAGATACAGTATAGATAACATGGGTTACTATATCTATAGCAATCCATATGTTATTACTGTATCTGTTCCATGTTTTTTAACGTGTAACCGCCCTCACGCTCGACATCTCCTGTCGTCAATAGAATAAGAAAAAATACGCGATTTCGCGGCGTCGCGAATAACCTATGTAAAATTAGTGATGTTTTGCAGTATCGCCAGAAAAGGAACCGCAATCGGCGTGTACGGGCATTTATCGAGAGCTCACGTCGCGAACCTTTGCTGTCGATCTCCGGCGAACTCGTGTTCACAGCGCGCGTAAATTCAAACAATCCATTACAAGTTAATACACAATTTTTGTGTAAAACGGTGGATTTACTAACAAGATGTATCAGATATCTATAGTTTTTAAATAATATTAAATCTAAATAAACTGCGATAATTGAAGGATAAAATGATTTTTTTTAGATATTGAAAAAGTAAAAAACAATGTAAGAATTGTGTTTAATACGTTAATTATATTTAATTAAAATATTATAATCAAACTGTAGTTGCCGATGTTTGATATTTTTAATTTGCTCTTTGCTTGATTTTATGCACTTTCTCTTATATAAAAATTCTAAACGAACAGCGATTTATGTATGACTGATATCGTAACACATAAACTGCTCAGAGAGATCAGAAACCGTGGTTAGTTAAGTAAGTGAAAGGGATCTTAACACGGGAACAAGAGTTAATCAAACGCGGAGTGAATCACGAATAGATAGATAAAGGACACTATTTTGAAGGAAATTCGACACCATATATTAACTCAATAATATGAGATTCGAAATAATTAGAAATGTAGTGCTACGAGAAAAATTCACATCAAATTATTTTACCCTAAGAACTTTAAATAATATAATTTATGACGTTTAAAATAAATATAAGGACAAGACAAATTAATAATGCACTAAAGTGTATCTAAATAATAAGCAACTTTATTCATAGAAATAATATAAATTACTACTGTACTGGGTCATAGTCGGTACACCACTATACATAGTTAGAGTATTGAACATGTAAAAAAAATAAGCTTCATATACTGCGTGATCTTTTCAATATTATTAGATGACTATCAACAATCACAATAATGACATATTTCATTGATAAATAATTTTTCTTGAGAAATGGGCAATTTAATCTCAAATATCCACTATTTCGTTACAAAATTATGTCGCTTCTATTGACTGTCACATTGAAAATATTTAAGATACGAAAACGCGAGGAAGAAAAATTATAAAAGTAGACAGTAAAAGCTAAAATTTAAGCTCTGATTCGTTAAAAATTTTTGATTTTTTAGGATATTACAAAAATCAAATATAGCGTAAGAAAATGATTAAAAATTTCTCTTCAGTTTAGCCGATTAAATAGATCGTATTTTAAACCATTTTCATACGCTATCTTTGATTGTTTGTAACTTCATAAAAAATAAATATTTTTTAATCAGTGCTTAAATTTTAGCTTTTATTGTCTACTTTTATAATTTTTCTTTCTCGTTTTCGTATCTTAAATATTTTTAATGTGATAGTCAATAGAAGCAACATAATTTTGTAACGAAATAGTGAATATTTGAGATTAAATTGTCCATTTCTCAAGAAAAAGGGCCCATTGGATGAAATTGTCAGCATTGGGCTTCATTTTTAGGTACCGTAGAAATCGACTTTAATGCCCGCTAAAATCCGTTTCCCCAGGTCAGACCCTCTCCTTGTTCGTTTAAACTACAATTAATAAATTAGGCTTATGAAACATTTATTAATTACTATGTGTAAATTCAATCGATTTTAAAACTTTATTTTCACAATAAAAAAAAATTCATAATTTTGACATCATTGCAGGGATAATTTCAGCCATAAACGAAGTCGATAACGACTTTAGGGCTTTTCTGAACGATTCATTTCCAGATAACTCATTCGCATTCTTCGCAAGATATTCGATCGCAGAATCTTTAAGC
Source organism: Torymus flavipes (assembly GCA_030522905.1). Lineage (NCBI taxonomy): Eukaryota > Metazoa > Arthropoda > Insecta > Hymenoptera > Torymidae > Torymus > Torymus flavipes. The sequence continues at coordinate 1,981 of JAPYZO010007026.1, read as the reverse complement.
TTCTCGACGTTATTGAGACGATTAATAACAGTTAAAATACTTCCGATATTTTCCAGATTCATATAATTATACTAATAATTGCTTCCTCACATATTCTTATAAGTCCATCGAGTCCATACATATCTGCGACCATTAACAAATCGATTATATTTGTCTCTTCCACGTTTAACTTACCCGTGTAAATGAAACATAGGATTTCTTGCATGATATTGGCGGAGATATTTGAAATGCGGATTTTGCCCTCCTTTTCTTCTTTCATGTTGGACTCAAACATGGCTGCGAAGTAACGGCTTCGAGCTGCCAAGATATTTTTGTGTACGAAAAATTTTTGATTGTCAATAACAATCTTGATATCGCTGAATCGATCGTTATTTAGAAGTTTCTCAAAGTCGTCGAGTTCGGCTAGTCTGCGTTTTTCGGCCATATTTTCGATGCTTGGCAAACGTAAACTTTGGATTAGATCTTCATTGACGTACCGATGCAATTTCCATTTGATCGTTAACTGTCCATTTGGTAAAAAATCACTAGTAATCTTGCTTCTCTCGACAAGATAACATGAGCTTTTAAATGCCAATTCAAATGAAGAACTAAAATCTTCATCTCCATTCTTGTTAACTAAACATATTTCAGAAGTGTAATTTTTTAAGTCAAGTTTTTTTGGAATGTCCAAAAGCACGTAATTTTTTAATCTATGAGTGTTTATTCCATCTGGGAAGAGTTGGAGCTGGTATGGTTTGCAATCAATTTGAAAGGCTGGTGAAGTTATAATATGATCCCCTTTCAATGGTACATCCAAATTTAAATTTTCGACGATCCAAGTAAAATCATATATCATCTCCTTAATACGAGTCACGTTAACTTGAGTACCAACAGCATTAACACTAGAAGACATTTTCCTTACGTGGCTTTTTCTTTTTGCGGTTTGGTATTCTCCTACAATTTACATTTCAATTAAATTCTGAATAGCAATATATAACTATATACTATAACAAGTATAAAATTTCTTACAAAAATCACCTTCTTTATCGATGTTATCAAGTTGGTCTGGAACTGGAATTTACTGAAAGGAGTCCTCGTCTTGTATATGTGTATGTACATATCTGTGTGCAACAAAAACAATTATTATAGGAATATGGAAAGTATGTTACGCCCCGCATTGGTTTCGACGGGGTGTCGGTAAGCGTATCATTTAGTGTTTTGATAGTGAACGAGGTAAAATAAACTCTATAATACCTATATAGGAATGCTCTATAGTATAGGTAATTTTATTTCCCCTCATACGAGCTTTGATTAAAATACATGCGTCAAATTCAGAATCATGGATACAAAAACACGAAGATTCACATCTTAGAAACTGTCAGGATCTACCAAGTACTTATAGTTTTTACATAATTTTAAATCGAGGTATAAACCGTGATAAATGAACGAATAAAGGACTTTTTATATTGAAAAGGTAAAAATGAATGTAAGAATTGTTTTTTTTACGTTAATTAATTAAAATATCATAATAAATCTAAATATATCCACTGGACGAATAGTATACTTGCGATCGGATGTCTATTTCCAAATTTCTTGCTGAATATTTAAAGCACAGCGATTATATAACTTGCGATACAACAAGTTTTGCTGCTACCTACGATAGTTGCCCATGCTCGATCTTTTTAGTTAGCTGTTTGCTCGTATATTGCACACTTGTCCTTACTTAAAAACTCTAAATAAATAGCGATTTTTTACGAATTATATAGCACGCAGACTGCTCACGGAGATCAGAACCCGACAAGTGACGACTGCCCAGGCTGCCCAAATGGAAAGTACCTACTTCTTACACACGCAGAGCCAATGTGTACAGCACTGACAACAATAGCAGCACATTAAGGGGATGCCTTATACCGACAGAGTTCTTTGCCGTACCGACTACAATGTTTTTAATAAAATATTAATTGTTATAAGCTTTTTCTCGAATTCTGAAAGTGGACGCACA
>JAPYZO010007025.1:0-14122 GCA_030522905.1 Torymus flavipes | reverse complement strand
CCAGTACACAGATATATATATACGACAATTAATAATAAAATAATGCCCCTGCCATGGTCAAATTTTCATAAGCGATCTCGAAAAAGCTGTTCCTTAATGAGATTTTTAGAAACGGTTGAAGGACCCGATCAGTCTCTATCTAGAGTACCGAAAAAGAAAGGGCAAGGTGAGAGCGTGCCGCTCTGCCGGACGACGATATCTGCGCTCACGGAGTAGGTATAATATATATATAGGGAGATGCTGCGCGAGGTTACCCCCGCTTGTGCGCGCGCGTGCAGATGTAGGAGCCCGGTTCCCACACCGCGGCCCATGATTTATCAGGCTGCCAAGCGCGCGCAAGCGGCGGACCCGCTGTCATCGTCTCTCGCGCTGCAGCTTCGCGTACCTATAACACGTGCCGCTACTATATACACGCGCGGCCGGCCCGAAGGAGAAGAGGATCCTCTCGCCCCCACCCCTTTTTTCGGAGACTGCCACTGTCCGACCAGCACTTCGTACTTCGCCAAGCGAATCGCCCGCGGTTCGTTTCTTATATATACATCATGCAGTATGCGAGGGCTTTGCGAAGCGTAGGCGCGCGTAAGTACCGAATAAAGACGAAGATGAAGTTCAGCTCGTTCGTCAGAGTTTAAAGTACGTAACGGTTTTATGGCTGTATTGGACTTCAGATTATGTAAACAGTATTTATTACCGTTAGTGAACAAGTGGTTATCGGGGTTTTATTAATGAAATATTTCGAGATATAAACTACATGTGCTGATGAAAGTTTTTAATTTCACGACAATGATATTTTACGTAAGTAATTATAAGGTTGCTATTTATTTTATGATATTAAGTGATAAACTGCACTGAAGTATTAAAATTAATTGAAAAATTCACATTGCAAGTAGTGGCGAATAATGATTAAGTTAGCTGCTGAATATCATAATTATTACAATTTTCAAGCTTACTTCTCGAAGGAATACATACAAACAAAATCATGATTTATGAAAAAAAAACTGTTTTGGTATCTTATTCTTTAATTAGTAAGAAATAAGTATAGGTAAACAAACACTAGGACAGACATGAAAAGTATCTTAATGAAAATTTTACGATAGGTTTGATAATTGAATGTAAAAATGCAAGAAAACTTTTAGCATATTATAAATATTTTCTCCCAAACAGGTAATAAATACCAACGGCTATCGAACTTTAAAATAAAACACTACTACCTGGACTACTACCAAAGAGAACTTCTTAACTGAGTATCATGGATTTATTTAAAACTTCAGGATGATATTTGTTAAGCCAAAAAAATTAACCCCTCTTTCAGAATGTGGTCCATTTAGCTCTAGGGACAAATATGGAGCAGTTTTTCAAAATATCTAAGGGAAATAGGTGTCCACGGAGACATAGAAGAATTTAATAGCCAAAAGGGTTAGTATAATTATACAAAAATAAACAGAAAGTACACGGAATAGCTTTAATTTTCGCTTTCATTCGTTTAAAAATATTGATTTCTTAGAAATTTATGAGCAATCAAAGATAGCGTGAGAAAATGGTTAAATATTTAAAACTTTCTTTCTAAAGAATTTCATGTATAATATATTTAACTATTTTCTTACACTGTCTTTGCGTATAACTTTCTAAGGAATCAATATTTTTAAACTAAATCAAAACCTAAATTAAAGCTTCTTTTCCTGTCTAATTTCTGTTTATTTTTGTATCATTATACTATCACTTTTAGCTATTGAATTCTTTAGATCTCCATGGGCACCTATTTCTGCATGATATTTCGAAAAACCGTTCTTATTTTTGTCCCTAGAATCCAATGGACAAAATCCTAAAACAGGGGGTGATTTTCTTGACTCGAAAAAATAAAATCCAGAAGTTTTAATCAATTCCATAATTCTGAGTTGCGAAGTTCTTCTTGTAAATCCACTCAAAGCAACGTGTGTTAATGTAATATTTTATATAATTTGATGCGATTGTATATTAGTTGAAAATCTTTCTATAAGGCGAAGCAAAAACTCACTATGCAGGTCGAATTGCATAACCGGATGAACGACCGCAACTTCAGAAATGGCTTCACAGAAACGCTGCTGAAATTATACTTCTATGGTTGAATTTCTCAAAATTGGTAGTTTACATTACTTTGCTTACGGCATTCGTCGCATTACTTGGAAATAAAATCGTTTCGATTCTAAATTGCCGAAAAATATTTTGATATATATTTAGCATTCGAGCTAAACCACGCACGAAAATTGTCCAGATACAGGTGTATTAAATCTTTAAACTTGAAAAAAACCAACATTACAAAAATGTACATAACAACATGTATGCTGCTGCATATAAAGAAGATAATGAGATATATCTCGCATAAAATGAATGTCGCGCTACCAGTTCACTTATCCTCGTGAACGGCAAACCGCAGAGCGCGGCTCCTGTATACACACAGCCAGAGCACGTTTCCACGAATCTCACCATCGATAAAAACAACAGCCTCGCGGCCTCTGACAAACCGGAGCGCACCGTGGCGGGAAATGCGTTGGGACATATATATCGGGTGCGCGGCGGTGGTAAAAGGCGTCTGACCGCAACGCAGCCTAACTACTTAATCAGACGCATCGTCGGCTCTGGCAGCGCCTGCAGCGCGCAACCCTTTGCATTCTTCCGCATATCTCGCGCGCGTCCGTCATCCCCCGCGCTATCGCTCGTCGGACCGGAAACTCACCGCCCATCGCGCGCGGAACGCTCGTGTGTTGTGTAGAGCTTCTCCTTCTTCGTCGCGAGCGCACACACGCACACGCACTGAGGTGAAAGAGAGAAGAGGCGCGCTGACGGAAATAGCGCCAGTGTCTAGTGTATATAGCGCGTGAACGAGAAAGAGAGAGGGAGAGAGAGAGAGAGAAAGAGAGAATTCGTTCTCCGAAATAAGCGCGATGCCGTTGGATTTCCGACGGCGGCTGCTATACTGCACACAGTGGTATAGCGGCGCGGCTCTGTACAGCGTGTCGTCGTCGTCGTCGTCGTCGCGGGCAAAAGAAAAGACACGCGGAGCGAGCGCATGCGGCAAGATTCGCACGCGTATATAGCGACTTGTCGTTCGAGCGCGACGAGGTTCGCTCTTTTTATTCGCGCGCGATGCTGGATTGCTGCGGAAAGTAGGAAAATGGAACAAAGAGATTTATGGGGGAGATCCTTTTTTCCAATTCGACTTTAGGTTTTCGCGGCGGTAGACTTAATTTTATTTAGTTACTTAGCTTCGTTAGATGGCATGACATGTCAATTATTTTGTAATCATTGCAAAAATCGCTGCGATCATTCTACGAATCTCGCTTTGAAAAGCATTTGTTGTACGTACTAGTCGCAATGTGTACCTACAAATGGTGTTGTCACCAAAAACTACAAACTCTTATTTTTGTCTCATGTACTTTAGTTTCTTCTGTTTAGAATAAACGTTATTGAACAAAGCATCGATAACATCCGTTTGTCAAAGACCATGGTATTTCCTTGTGAGTGTATCTGCATATCTTCGGGTTTTACCCACAGTAAGGGAACAACCATAAGCAAATACAGAATGAATAAGGTATAGATTTAGTGATGATAAATAACACAGATGACAGCATAGGATACATGGAAAGAAATATATTGAGAAATATATATACTTGCTTTTTAACTAATAAATATATCCAAAAATCCTTTTGAGTAAATAATATGTTCGAAAAACTACTCGGCGTAAAAACGTTCAAAATCATAAATTTGAAAAATTTATAGCACAGCTCTTGCATGCTAATCTCAATATCTCGACCAGTTGCCATCTCCTCTTCTTCCAATTCTTCTCTCTATTATAACTCTCGCCCTATAGGCCATGCAGCTAAAGACGGCGGCCCAGTGGAGTAGAGGGAAGGTTGACGAAGGCAAACCTCTCGCCGGCCCCCGATTTATCGCTCGAGCGCGCGTCTCGCGTGATCCCGCGCGATTATGTGTGTGCGCACGCGCGTGCTCGCTCGCAGGAATGTAGGTGAAACGCGTGACGGGGCTTCCGCGAGAAATTTGTATAATTTGACATGCGCGCTCTCGCCGCCCGGCCGGTAAATACTCTCTCGTATTTAAAGATAATTTTGTGCCCGCTCTAAGACTATTACGTTCATTGCTCTTTTTTAACTGATTTCGTTCCCCGCTTCTACGTTTGCTTTCGTATTATATACACACATATGTGCGCGTAATATTTCTTTTTTCCCTCCATTCCTTTCTGGTATGATTGACAGAAATATCGTGTTTCCTTCTTTTAGAACGGGTTGCGTTTGTGCATGCAATCAACTTCTGCATTTCTACAGATTAAAGGGCTATTAGATGTGGAAATAATATTTTGCAGTTTGAGCTCTTTGTGTAAAAAACATTGTATCTTCTGTATGTAAACATATTATACAAATGCTATGTTTTTGCCGGAAGAAACTACTGATGCAATTATTGCCGTACAATCATTCAATTTATGATTTACTTGAACATAACAATTTCTTCATTATAACTGAATCATCCCAATAATATATTCTACTGTTTATATTTAGTCAGGATAAATAAACTTCAAATTGTAGTTTTGCTTTTTTTTTAATTTCAAATAGTACTTCAACATAAATTATTCACATCTTTTGGCAGTAAGTATATTTTATTTTAAATTTTAAGCATTTTTGTAAAAATAACTTCAAAAGGTCATTAGGTATATAATTTTCTTAATCATCTTAAACATTTAAGAAACTGATAAATTAGGTAGGGATAACAAATTGAAATTCTATAAATTATAGCCTATCACCAACATTTAATAGCGGACAAAAATTTCGGGCAACAGGTGTATTTCTAACCCAAAAACGGTCGGTCACGCATCCTTTGTTGGACCGAATTTAATTCGGTAGCAGGTACAAAATTATCCAATTACGTGGACATTTATTAACTAATAAACGTACCATTTTTCGTTGCATTTTTTGTTTACCTATTCCAGTTTCCGAAAGTGTATAATCCACGTACCAATTATTTTGTCACGTAAATTTACATAAGGTATTTGAATATCGTTCAATTATTATAAAATAAAAAAGATTTCCGCATCCATATATAAGAATTAACTATTGAAAAATTTGAAGAAGATTTACTACTATTTAGTTTTCTACTTTTCAAGAGTCAAGTGTCGTATTTTCTTGACACAGATTGAAAATTTAGTTTTGCAACAAGATTTTTATGAAACTTGGAATTTATCTTTATTTATTTACAAAACGTCAACAAAGCCACCTTAAAATTTGTATGTTCTTATAATTTGAATGTACTTGTCTTCGGACGCTCCCGCGTCTCTAAATACAGGCAAATTAATTTCTGTTGCAAGTTCATTTGCCTTCTTGCATCAGCATGATAGATAGGTTTATATGCGCGTATGAATTTCCACCTAATCGTGACTAATATCTAACGCTCTTCCGAGAAAACAGATATATCAGAACTGAAATCTTCCAACACCAACGTCATAGCTCAGCCCCTCGGACACCCGATGAAAAGAATCCGCGACCGGACATTCCTCGCAGTCATCGAGCGAGTTCTCGCGAGGGTTCGGGATGTATCGGCCTATCGTAGGAAAGGCAAATCGAAAAGTGCAACGCGGGCAGCCGATGGGGACCGCGCTGACGGGGTTGGTCGGCTTTCTCTCGCTCTCTGCGGTACGCGGCGCGCGCTCGCGTGCATGCAGAAGAAGAAGACGGCGACGACGAAGGAGTTAAGAGAGGAGGGAGGGAGGGAGGGAGCGAGAGCGAGCGAAGAGGGAGGGGAGCGCGAACAAACCGGGGGTTTGTTGGCATGGGCTTAGCAAGTTGTAGGAGCGCGGGGCCCCAGTCGAACTCCTTCCTCTCCGAGCGACGGACCGTTTGTCAATCAATCCGCTCTCTTGCTCCGCTCTGTTGAGTACACTTTCTCTCCTCGCGGAAGCTCCCCGACGGTTTGGAAGCACCATGCCGGGCTATTGTCGTGTTTCGGTGCGGCTAGTGGTGCTGCTCCTAGTGGGCGGCGGGGTGCATGGCCACAACGGTAACTCCGAGGAGAGCCCGCTGCAGCGCAGGATCGCCAGCAGCATGGGACACGGCCGGCAAGCGCCGGTCTACGGCGCGGAGCGACCCTCCCTCGCCGAGATGTTCAATACCACCAAGGTGCTGATGCCCGAGTACCAGATAAGGGCCACCCTCATGCCCAACAACGTGTCTCAGTGAGTGCTTTCTCAGCTGCGGCGGCTTTTTTCGTCATGCCGATTCGCGGTTAATGCGATATAAACGTTCACGCGAATGCCTTCCAAAATCAACGTTTTAGAGTGCAGTAATATTCATTTATACATGTTAAGTTTTTTCAAAATTGGATGGTTATAAATTTAAAAATTAAGCAAAAAAGGTTAACATTGAGCTTTTATCAAGGTGAAGAATATTTAAAAATATTTCAAAAACAGAAGTTCAAATCATTAAAATAAACAAAATTAAATTTGTTTAAATTTCTGCCCATCGCATCAATAAAATATCTACATCCTAAACGAGTTTGAAAAATAAAATCTGCAAACAACTTGTCTATGAGTTAAGCGTTTAGAATAGTCGGACATTGAACAACAACACGACATTGTCAATAACACGATCAATTTGGAGCAATTTTTCTATTCGTTTGTAAAGTTCCCGCCGCGATCCTTCATTTATACATTTGAATACGGCTGATTTCATTACGGTGCAGAATTTACTGCAAATTAATGAAAAGCACACAAACACAGCAAAAGACAGTTGGATTCGAAAATAAAGCGGAATTCCCCGAAGCCAGAGACATACACACATCGCATGCAATTTCGGGCGATCTATTTTTACGGTAAATAATCCGTTTTTTCAACGTCTATATATCCCGGCCGCGTGTCTTTCTTCTGTCAACATGTGCTAAGTAGGGAAATATTTTTTTGACTTTCCCCGCGACTTTAGAGCCGACGACTGCAAGCGTTCGGCCTTCTTGTAAACTGACGCACGCGCGCGACATGGCCGCGTCAATCCGTCTTTTAATATTCTACAAAGAGCGTGTAATTATGACCACGCAAATAAACGAAAAACTATATATTCTAAAACCTCGCAGAATGACGACGGTCGCAAATCGCGCGCGAGCGCATTAAACTCTCTTTATCTTCCCGCATATAATCGCTCGTGGAATGAAATATCGCCGTGGCGGCGGAATTACATAAGTCAGAGAGTTCGCAAGGCGCGGTGACAATGACTCCGGTCCCGGCTCTTCTTCCTTTTGCCATAGAAAAGTGAGGCTATAAGCGGCTGTCCCCCGGCCTCTTCTCGGATAAAGAATAGTATGTAAAGCACGAGCGGGCGCCGTGCCAGCCGCAGTGCGCGCGCCGGCGAATGCGCCACGTGCTTGCGCGCTTATATACCGATGGACCTTTTTCCCGCCTCTATATACTTCGCTCGTTCGCTCTGGCCGCAAGCACACACGCACACACATATCACGGGGGGAATACATGTTTAATAAACCGAGGAGCGACTGTATATAAGCTCGATGCGCGTCTGCGGCGGAATCAGCAGCCGCGAGAAAATAATCCGCGCCCGCTTTGAAGTGTCGCGGGGATCCAAAAAGCTCGAGTTCAAACAAAACAGCGGCGCGGACGACGAGGATGATTTTTCTTTTTCGAAGGTCGACGCGCTGCTGCATCTGGAAGCTCTCTAATTGCGCGGCCTCGACGAGCAGCAGCAGCAGCAGCATCAGTCCTCAAAGGCTGCGCCTTTTACAATGAAACTTTGTTGAACGACGTCGTAGATGCTGCATTTTACGCGCGTCGCGAGGCCGCGACAGTAATACCTTCAGACGCGTTAGCTCGTGCATGGGAAACGCGTGTCACTCGCGCTGCTCTTCTTGTTTTCGGCAGTATAGCCGTCTTGATTGCCGCCGCCGATCTCGTGCGCGTTCTCGTCCACCAACTCCCTATAAACCTTTTCTTGAATATAATTACAAATCGCGTGATGTACTATGTTGAAATTTTTTCAAGATTTACATGTTTCTGGGGAAAATTAGTTTAATTACAGTAATTTCAATATTACCAGTTACCACATGCATATAATAGTTTTCATGCTATGTATTTCGTAATGAAATATACTACAATACAGATAATAGTGAATAATATGAAAGACGCTATTCATATTTTGCAGTTCAATGAAAAAATGTTATTATTTATAGGAATGGCATGATAATCATCGGTTAGTATGTTGCATATCGCTGGCACTATCCTTTGAATACCGCAGATAATTTACACCTTGTTGATTAAATTATGTCTTGTTTGCTTTTTATTTTTTACAATTTTATTGCAATATGTTCATTAAAACGTCAAGATGAAGCGCGTACTTTCGCAGGTCTCTAATACATTCAAATAACATAAAAACCTTGTTTTTCAATTTTCAATTTTAAAAACATATACACGGATCAAATCTATCAATATATCTTATAGGATAAATCTCATCTCCTAGGTAACGAACAAAAATGTTATTAGTTATTATTCCGTTGTGAAATATTATAACAGACTCTTCAAAGCCTTTTAAAGGAAACTATTCATTACTCTAATCTTGACAGGCTGTTACTTCTCGCCGCGCGAAGGTGCTATGTAATCTTCTCTCGCAACAAGTCATAAAAAGTTGTTTGCAAACCGCTTTATATGCTGCAACTTTTAATAATCTACTTAGACTTATTACTGTATGGAAATAAAAAGCTCTCACAATTTAGTTGAAGTATAGGGTTCGTAAGAATAGATTAAACGACTTATTATAATTGAAAAAACAACATGCTTCATGATTCCTTTATATATATTACTTTATAATAGTGAAGAAGTATATCCATAGCGATTCCTCAGTATTATTATTGAAATAAATAATTCCATAGAAATAAAACGAAATTTCTCGGAATCAAGTGTGAAAAATATTCAGCCATTTGCCAAAAAATAATTGAAAGTGTGAAAAAAGCGAAAGAAACAGCATGCGTTTAAATCCCACAGGTAATATGGGCGTCAACGGCGCCTGCGCTCATCACATTCTCGAGAAAAAAAATCTCTCGCCATGAAAAAGAAAAGAACCCGCCTCACAGAGTAAACTCGCTAACGCAGTCGCTTCCTTCCTTCCTTCCTTCTCGCAAAAGGTTGAAATCGTCACTGTTTTGGTGGCGAGCTCTCTCATCGTTCGCAGCTCGCGCGCGGCTCCCTCGTTCACTTTTCGCGGGTAAAAACGACGAGGAACGGGCGCGACAAGACGAACGTTTCGTCGACGCGTTAACTTTTTCCGACGGCGGGTGTCACCTGTCCATCATCGCCGCGACGGCGGGGGAGACGCGCACGCGCGCAAGCGGAGGAACAAGGGACGGCTCGGGTGCGCCAAACGACGCGCTGCGTCGCGACGCTACGCGCCATAAAGCCGCGGACTACCAAGGAACACGGACCCTTTCTGTAGCCCGCGCCCTTGCGCCGTTTATGCCTGTTAATATGCTTGCCTCGCCTGTGTGTCTACGCGGAGCCTTAACTGCGTATGCGCTTATACGGAGAACGACTGCAGCTGTACTGATGCTTCACGAGATTTCGTGTCAACTTCACTTTGTGAAAGACTGCGGGATTTTGATCAAAAGCTAGCTTGATTAATTTCTGTTTTTAGAAATAATTATAAAATTTTTATTGACAATGTGGAAAGTGAGAAGTATACTTGCAGTATCAAAATATTGTTTATATATTTAAGAATATAAATTCACTTCTAATTTTGTATAAACTCACACATCTTATCTCTGTAAAACGCAATGATTATACATAATATGAGTTAAGTAATGAACTGCACGTACAAAATAGTTTGAATTATTTAAAATCGTTTTCATTACCAAAAATCGTTTGCTAAAAACGTACGCGAACCTGGTCTTTCAAACCAATCAAATGGGTGTATTATACACTAGTTGTGCATTAACCAATAAATACGTTCGTGAACGTTGACACAAAAACAGTAATGGTACATAGAGCCGGTCGATTTTAAAATAAGTGTAAACGCACAAATCGTAATAAAAATTTAAAACTTAAAGTTAATAATCACTATTGTTTCTAATTTAATCAAGCTACTTTGTTATTAATGTAAATAGCCCAGTACTTAAAAATGAAAAAGTAGATTCTGTATTCCAAAGATTTATTGTATACAGGAACTATTTTAGTATTTCGATAGCTGCAAGTACTGACAAAATACTAGATGCAAATATTGACAAATGGATAAAAATGAACTATAATAAAGTATATAAGTACTTTTCTTCAATATAATTTTCAATGATTGCAGTATTAAATTGTTTTTACTTAATTCATTAAGTGGCGTTTGTTAATGTTTTGTAAATGCTAACACCATACAAAATAAAGCCTACAAATATATTAAATTATCTCACGGTGCTTTTGTTCATTCTTTATCTTTGTTTGCCTTAAACGATAATTTTAAACTTTAACATTTGTACAGAAAATGCATGTGCAAATGAAAGTACATTCGCCTGATGGACGTTCACCGGCTGAAAATAACCTTTTGCATGCAAATGTATACCTATAATAACTGTAATACTTAGTTCTAATAAATAAAGTATGACTTTTATATAATACGAAAATGTTAGGTATGGTAGGAAAAAAAATTTTCGTCATCCTTTACGATCACGTATTGACAGACACTATGAACTGTTTTGAGTTCGTAAAGTTGTATTTTACGGACTCGTATCAGCAAAGTGAAAATACAACTTTACGGCTTCAAAACAGGCCGTAAAGTACGTAATACTTTCCGGACACTTACGACCGCAATAATAATGTTCGGTCCTAGGTCGTAAAATGTAACTTTACAGCTCAAGGCCGAAAACTATTACTAAAATAAAGGAAAGTTACATTAACTTTCTACGAAAATTTTTATTTTTGATCAATTTTACAGTAACCCCGACTTGAAATTGCACAAAGGTTACCCTACTCTATTAAAATTGGATCAAGAATGAAAATTTCCATGGAAAGTTAAGGTGACTTGTCTTTAATAAAAAATATTTACGCTTTAAGTACTTCGATTATTATATTTATTTTAAAAAGTGATGCCATTACTAAGTTATATTCGCTCATTTCTTGATAAATAATATGTAACTTTCCCTTACGAACAGTAAATCTCAACTGAACTCTGCCGGCATCGCTGAACTCATTCATTCACAAGTTACTTTAGTTACAAAAGAGAAAAAGCCCTGCAAGCCATTCAAGCCATACGTGGTCCCCCTAAATATATCTCTTCGGCGAATTGTCTTACATCCCTTTGAGAGAAAAATCCCGCGATTGTCGCAAAAATAGCGGCTCTCAGGCAGAATGCAGCGGAGGTGCATGATGCGTTCCGGACGCGGCGCTTCCTCTATACATTCGCGAGTATACGCAGCACTTCGCATAGGGTCTTCCACCGTCTCTCAGTCGCGAGAGCGGTTCTTTTTTATCAATGCACTGATTCATTCCTCCGCTGGTTCGCACACGCGCAACCGCGCGTCGGATTTAGCACGCGGGGGTCGCACGAGCCGCGACCCCAGACGCCGCGACGCCGGCATTGTGTCCCGACGCTAATTTTACAATGGTCCCCATATAAACTGGCGCAGCGCGAGAGAGAGCACACGTGCGCGCTCGTGCTTACAGCTCCGTCGTCGTCTCTTCAGCTCGTCGTCGTTGTCGTCGTCTATGCACGAGCGGCGCGCGCCTTGCCACGAGAACGCCTCGCTTGAAAAAGACGCGCGCTCGTATGGTAGTGCTGTGTGTTCTGTGTGTATATATGTGTGTGTGTGTGTGTGTGTGTGTGTGTGTGTGTGTGTGTGTGTGTGTAAGCTGGCTATTGCTGAGGCTGCTGTTGCGATTCTCGAGAAGCCAAGCGCGCGACACGTCGAACGAGCCATAAATTTTGAATTAACACGGGGGATATATAGCTATATGTATTTATACTGCTACACGGTTCACTTTCTTATTTACACAGTTGCTCGTGCTTGCGTGCACCCCGGGCATAAGCTACGGGATTTAGACAAGGATGAAGGATGTAAGCTCCTTAAGATTTTTCCTAATCGCTTATCTGGGTTACTGGGCGCTATATACAGACTTTCATTTTGTAAAGCCAGAATCATTAGGGAGCAAGAGTGCTGTTGATACTAAAATAATTTTATAAGTTAATAATCTTAATTCGTTACCTCAAAATCTGTGATATATATCAAAATTTTTTTCTATATTTAAAAGTTGTGTGAAAATGGAAATCATTGAATTCTAAGCTTGCATAACAATGTTAACTCTTTAAATCATTATGTACTTTATCCAATTTCAATAAATATTTATAATGTTTAAACGATCTATTCCCGGAAACCATTTGTCAGGTATAAGATGACTTTATTCCTTTTTGCCCCTCACGACTTTTGAAATTTCCAATCAAATTTGATGATTATATCAAGAGTATCAATATTCTGAAATCGAACAAGGAATTCGACTTCCTTTGTTATACTGATGTAATATAAATACATTTTAAGCGCAGCACATTAATCTCAAGCAAATAAAATTTGTGACATTACAATGATTCATGACAAATTTCCAAAATCATTTTCAATGACTTGTACCTGCTGCATGTTTGATAATTGTTGTATAAAAGATCCGGACATACAGCTGAGCCCATAAATCAATCCCGAACGAGGGAAGTACAATTTTCGCAACAATGTTCGGCAAAAACAATGGAGAAGTCGAAACGTAACAAAGATAAACGACATCGATCCAAAAGCGATACCGGGTAGTTTGCATTTCATACACGTGGAGAAAGTATACGGACCAAGAAACCAAAAGAAGTTCTGAACGAGCTCGACCGATGTCGTTGGACTTCAGGAAATGTAAGAAAACGACTTGCGAGACATACTTTGTAATATCACAATAGTGTAATCGACGTTTATATGAAAATATTGATACGATTGAAAAACAAATTAATTAACAAATCTAAAGTCTAAAAGAATAATAGATATCCATAGTTAACCAGAAAATAAATCAAAGCGTACACATTAATGTTTCAAATAGAATGACGGACGTGACCGCAATGATTATTTTTTATAAGCGTCGAACATCACGTGTATACGACGAACAATTCGTTACAGAATATCAATTACTTCGCAATCCGCGCGCTGCACCTGTATAACTCTATACGCACAAGTGAAACCGTCCATCCGTACAGGCAACTTATCGCCAACGTATCGATTACCCATTACACGTGATACATTGTACAAAACCCAGCTCCCAGCGAGAGCTCGCGTATACAGTTATGCTCCCGGCGTAACGCGAAGAAAAAAAAAACCAGAAAACGAGAAAACTACAGCTTATACGCGTAGTCTCGCGGGAAAAATCGATGATCAAAAGCTCGAAGGGAGAGCGAGCGAGCCATAACGCCAGATGGAAATACAAGTTCTCTCTATGCGGTAAAGAAGCCGAGTAAAATAGCCGAAGCGTATCACCGGTATTCGCGAGGCTTGCCCGCGCGCACGCGTAAGTGGAATAAATGTCGCGCGTCGAAGTGCGCGCGCAGTGGCCTTTAGTGACATTTATGGGGAAGGCAGCCGCGCTCGCCTGCCACCGCCGGGGCGAAGTGGCAAAAAGAGACGCGAGGATCGTGGAAAAGAGAGCCGAGCCGAGGCTCACGGACGTTTCGCACGCTCGCACGCACGCGCGCGCACTCGCACACGTACGTATACATGCAGGAGTGCGCTGCAGTTTATTTATAAGTCTAGCAAATGAGTGTGATGTGGCCTTTGCTGCGAGGGGGGTGAAATAGTTCGAGTTCTCGCTGCGTGAGGGATTCGTATCGATCGGGGATCGGAAGAACTTTGCGATTTATCGATGTTTCGATTACGTTTTCGTCGATTAGAGATCTCAGAGTGCTATGTTTCCTTCGAGGTCTCCTTGGTATGACGAGGCTTATTAAATTTACAACTTGCTTGGGATTTCAATGAAAAGGGTGGCATTCTTTAACTATCCTAAAAAATAGATTCTTCAAGTTATAAGTTAAATCACTTGAAAGAACGCTAGAGTAGGTCTCTATACCATGTTAAGAATCGTAATGACTTATTATAG
>JAPYZO010007023.1:0-11337 GCA_030522905.1 Torymus flavipes | reverse complement strand
AAACCTATTTTGAAAAACTTGTCACTTACGTGGTTTTTCTGGGAAGCCACAGACATGTATTTTCATTTTTTTTTTATACTTAGGGTGACAAAGAAGAAAAAAATACTTTATTACTTTTACAGGAGATAAGTTTTAACTGCGATGAAATAGACTTCACAAGACATTAAACTTTGTCGGGGTCTGCCGATCAGTATCAGTTAATAAAACCAATTCGTTGCGCAAATCGCGTAATCGACGGGCGTTCAGCTATGTGAAGAAATCCAGGACCGGTTCATTTAACGACTGACAGTCTCAAATAATAGAATCGATTAAAACTTAACGAACATCGGGCGCTGATACAAAGAGGCGACGAGAGAGAGAGAGAGAGGGGGGGATAGAATGAGAGACGAGAAAAACAACACACGAGTCCCGACGTTTAAACAATGCGAGGCAGCTCTCACAGAGTTCGCCGCTCGATTGACTCGGCGCTTTTCTCATTTACGCAAGGCGAAACGTGCCAGCGCTGCGCTCTCTTTCTCGCGCGTCCGATGCAGTCGATCGATTCTAGCGCGCGCGCGAACGCCTCCAAAGATTGGAAACGGCGCGTTAGACTCATGCTCGCCCCCTGCGCCAGCTTGCTCGCTTGCTTGCTTGCGGCCCAGAGGGAACTGCGACGTTTCTCTCCCTTTTTGCTGCCACTTTTCCGAAGAGTCGACAAGGGAAGCCGGCAACATCGTGTTGTTGTGGGGTGTATATAAAAAGCGGAAAAAATGAACGCGAGATTCACATGTGAGTCGCTCGTCAAAAAGCGAGTATCCGGGGGTAGGCGAGGGGTGGGGGACTGAAATCTAATCTTCGACGGTCTAATCCGACGCGCAGATGCTCCCGTACAAATTGACGATGTGTGTGTTTTCGTGCAGGGAAACATAATCTTGTCCCATGTGTGTGCGGGTGTGTAGGCGTTGATTTTTTTCTTTCTTCTCTTTTCCATCCATCCGAGTTTTTTGCGCAAGCTCCCGGGTGGCGTTTGAACGTCTCTATATATAGGTAGGTCGATCTTTCTCTCTGTCTCTCTCCTCACTCTTATACTCTCTCAGGGATGGGGTGAGTTTCCATAAAGTTATACTACAAGAACCAATCAGCTTTTTTTTGGTACTTCTCATTTTTGAAGTGCTATAGTATATTGAGCTACTCACGCAAGTAGGTTACGTAAAAAAGTGTTGGTCGAATCGAGAAAACGATTAGAAATTTATGATGTATTAGACGAAGGGCGTATTTAATTATATAATTCAACACAACGCCATAAAAATGGCCTAAAGTTTGAAATTCAAATAAGAGATTTGCAGAAAATATTTTTCGTAACAAGTAATATCACGAGATTTTACTTTTTAATTCTTGAAAGTGTATATGCAATGTTAATAACGCATGTGACATTTTAAATTTGAAACAACAGGAAATAGGTAGAAGTTTGGTATCAAAAATTAAACAGAAAAAGTTTTGCAAATTAAAAAGCTTTTAACTGATGAAATCCAGAAAAAATTTTCCATTACCCAGAGTTTAAAAATACAATTAGAAGTTCTGGTGAAACCGAGTGAAGTGGCAAAACTATTTAATGAATACGAAGTATTTGAAAATAGTTTAAACGGTAGTATTAAAATTATAAAAATATACTTAAAGTCCGGGTAAGTTTGTACATTTTTAAACTCGGCTAAAATAAAAAGCAATATAAATACTAGAGCATGTGAACTTTGTTAAGTATGAATATTCATTGCCATGATAAATTATTCACTGTGAGAATTATTTCCAAACAGATTATACGCCGACGATTAAAAATAATTCGCTAGTTACTCGAATAAATAAATGTTTTCCTAAGCAAAACAAATCTTCTCAATCAGATGCACGCGAAATAAGATGTGTTTCGATTCCGTGGTGATTCATTTTTCTCAGCCTGACCGTTCGCTGTCGCGAACTCGGGCATAATCATTGGGATATACGCAGAAACGAGAGGAGATTGGCCAATTTGGCTTTGCATGGAAAGAGAGCATTAAAAGTCTGTCTCTCCCCCTCTCCATCTCGTTCCCTCCTTCTCGTAACGAGATTCCGCTTAAAACTATGACGATGGCTAACGAAGCCTAGAGAAGCCGCGCGCGCGTTCCGGCGCGTGTTGATACAGCTGGACCGCGCTTCTCGCTGTGGCAGCACGATTTATTTATCCCTCCCCCCGCACGGCGCTGGCTATTTATTTGCTCAAACGCGACGTTTTCGCGCTGATTTCGTCGCGCTTCCTGTTGAGCTTCCGGGATGCCGCGAGCGAGTGCGGAGCGACTCGTATAACCGACCCACTTGAATCAATTCGGCCATCGTATTTTACGACATCGCGACTTTAGAGCCCGAGCGCTGGGAGAGAGAGAGAGTTTAATCGGAAACGTGATGCTGGATGGTTTGCCGGCTGATTGGTATATGGCGATTGCCCCATGTGAAACTTTATGCGAATTACAGGTTATATGTACAATAAAATTTAGCCAAACTCTCTGTGTGCGCACTTGATTGATGGCCCGCTGCGGGTTCGCGTTTATACCTTAACAAATAAAAGGTGAGAATAATACGTTAAATTGAATTTGAATGTTTTACTTTTGTTATTAAAATTTAATAAAATATCATTTTAAACATGAATTTAATTAAAAGTCTACAAGCGTTTAATTAAAATTGAACGGCGTTCGGAGAGTTATATTGGAAAATTTAATTTAAAATACCATAAAAATCAATAAGCGAAACAGTATCGACACTTTGGAGCCATTAATAATCACAATATCTTACTTCCTCGTAAAAACGTTATAGCTTTCATCGTTACTTTTCGAAGAACCAGCGAGATGTGAAGCGGAGCCAGAAAGATAATCCGCCGGGACGATTTTTATTCGACCTGTAAATTTTTGCGATTGCTCTCTCTCCCGTTCTCCTGCCGACTCTCCCTGTATATGTGTGTGTCCACGTTCGCACAATTGATGAAGCTCTGCATTGGTTCAATTTACCAAGATAAAGCACACGCGCGCGTATGTGAGAGGGTCCATACACTCTGGTCACTTGTATAACCCGGCACTCGAACTTCTATTGGCCTAGAAATCGCTTCGAGGACGCGCGCAAGTGAGCGGGACTATGTACATGTATGTCTGTATATGTATATATATGTTGGCAGTGGGGTCGTCTACGTGTCTGGCATTTTCGCAGAGAACGCTAGCGAGCGAACGTCCAGCTCTACTATCGTACAGAGATAAATAAGCACGGCGACCTGTCTGAAACGTCGATGATAATGCCCGATATTTTTTCGATTCTGTCGCACTTTTATCGATTCTCGTCGCTCGGGTGTACGTATACTGCGCCAAGGTTTTCGGGGATTTCGTAACGTACGATGGTACTTGAAGAGAAAATTAAGGTCCTATTCGTTTATGTTCTTACTGCGATTCTTGCAGTTTTTCTTATTTCTGGCTTTACTTTTATCTGTGTAGTCGCAGAGTATTGCTTATTTTGTCAGAGCTCATGTTATTTAATGGATATTAATCGATTTAGGAGTTAGGATGTAAATACATTTATGAGATTCGTTCATTATTAATAATGATATAGACTATGGTAAGATATCTTTTTCACATTATGTGAATAATTAAGAAGTAAGTTGCACTATTAATAACACCTTTCTCTTATACTATCCGATTCTTGTTAGATTATTATCGTTTAGATTACTTGTATTATTATGATTTAAGAAGTTCAGATACCATCTTATTCGATTATGTTGAAAGTGGATTACTTTTATCATAATTATTTAAAAGAAACAAATAACAACTATAAACTATATAACAATTTTTTTTATTTTGTAAATTATTTTAACTAATATCTGATAAAAGCTATTGGCAATTTTATCTTAAACTTTCAACCATGAAATGCGCTTTCAATTGAGGAAAGTGTATCCTCAGCACTCTCAAAACAATATCCTCGAAACGGCATTAATTTAACGATCAATTAGCGAAAAACCCACGCGCCGCGGCTTGTTCAATCAACGCGCAATTCCTTCCCCTTTAAAGCGCGGGGAATTCCTGCGAGCGCCCGCGTCGCTAGAAATTTCCTCCTCCAAATGTACACATTTGCCCTGGCCCCATCATCTTCTAAACGTTTAACCCGGTTAGCGTGCTAAAATGTTTTCTCTGTTCCGTCCGCGGTAACGCGCGCTCCTTATTTTCGCATTCCTCGGCTTTCCTCTCCGTTTCTTCCTTCTCTGCGAGTTGAGCTGCATCGTGCGACAGACAAACTCGATGGCAGCAGACGGCAGTGGAGAGAAAGAGAAAGAGAAGGGCAGAGGGAAAAAGAGAAGAGTTCTCGTTGCGAGAAAACGATCCGTGGTCGAGAAAGCGCTGCTGCGCTGTCTTGCTCGAGGACTCGCTCTCTTTTTATACGGGCAGCTTCTCTTTTTTCTGCTTTTTTCCGTCACTTCGTTTTTACCGCGACTGGAAGTCGTTGGCGGAAAAGCTCTACGATGTATTGGATAACGGTTATTACTTGTAATATTAATAGGTAGCGACTTTTTAGTATTATTTTTTCAATTAAAAATACAATTTCCTCTCTTTTACTTTCGCTTAATTTATATTTATAAATACAAGCAACATAGTAATCTTCTATTTTTATGACAAAAGATTGTTATAAATAAGTGATAGTCTTTTGACAGTTATATTAAAAAAGGTAAAAATATATTAATCATTCCTGTCGATTTCGAATTATTATGATGTTTTTTATTCCAACAATGAAAATCGCTACACATTTTAAAGCAGCTACTTAACGCCCGTCGTACACTTTCAAGATGAACTAGTGGGAATTGATTGATTGAAGTTGCGATGGAAAGCAGCAGGCTTGAAAAAAAAACTTCCATCTACTCGTTTTGATACTCGATATTATAATATGCAGCGTCATATAATGAAAGCAAAAGGGAACTGATAGATTAGTGCTTTTCGTACGATGGGAAATATTTTTGTTTTTATTGACTTCGTTAGTAAACAAACTCTAAAAATTTTATTATTAGATGCAATATTTAAAGTTATTACGTTTTAAATTTTCTCGTTACAAATAAACATCGTCAACGTCAATTACAATAGACCATTGTTTTTTATATAATTATTTTTATTCAAAGCCAAACTGAAATCCTCGGGAGCAAATCACATCGAGGCTCGCTTACCAGGGCTCGACAAAATCATAATATTTTCCGATCCCCAGGCCTAATCCTGCCACCAGTTCCCATCGAAGCGCAGAAAAGCCCGACGTCACGTACACCCTCGTTTAGAGCCGACTGACGTTTTCCGCTCAGCTCGTAGAAGTATAAGCGGGAACGGAGCGGCCGGGCCATCGGCGCGCCGTTAGCCTACATACCCAGACACGCGCGTCCGCATTTACGTATACGTACACGAAGGATTCGCTCGCTCGCGCGTCCTCGAGCCTGGATAAAGCCGAAGTGCCTGCGAGGATCTTTTCGCGCGCAGCTACCGACTTTGAGATCTGCCGCCGCTGCTACGCGTGGATAAAGTCTGTCGGGGAGACGTTCGTTCTTTTATGCACGCGCCGTGACTGGCCGCGGCTTTTGGCTTTAGTGTAAAAAGTGAGGGGACGAGGCATTGTCTTCTGGCGTAGAAGCGTTCGAGATAAAGAAACGAGAGTTTTGTCGATAAATCGTTTCGCTTGATTAAATGCTCGTACGAATTGTGCGATTATTGGTAAAAGTACTCGCGGTTTGTCTATGCATATGGAGAGGAATGAAATTTTATCAGTGTCGAAGGTGGTACAGAATAACTCGTTTACCAGATGCTAGAACTCAGAGTATGCGTAATCTTCTTGAAGCGCAAATTAAACTATTCATTCGATTCTGATCTATCAAATTCAATTTTCTCTTCGTGAAAGATAATATTTGAAAATCCTTGTTACTCAGCGAAATCCCTTCTATCAAAAGAATAGGGATTATCTTGAAAATCATTTTGCTAGCTTTAAAGAGTATTTCTCCGGGAGCAATTTTCTCACTAGAAATTTTAATTAAAATACATCTAATACCGCTAAGACCCACGAGGAAATAACAAATTTACTTTCGTCCCGTAGAATGCAAAATGTCAATGAAATACTCTTGAATGATTGAATTTCTTATAAAAAGATTTATGGTTTTAAGTTTAATTAAAGATGAAAGTGTCACAAGTTTGGAACACAAATCAACAAAAATTCGTAATAAATAAAACAAGATGAAGTACATATGAACACATTATCTGTATTTTTAAATGTAAACATTCATTGTGCATGCATTAAAAGCCCATTTCATTCTTAAGAATTCAATTCACTTTGAATTTAAATTTAAAAAGCTATAACAGTGTTGAAAATCTAATTATCTCCTTTATTCGACATGCAAATCAAGGGCTTGTCTCGACTTCTCCACATTGACTTGCAATTAACGTCATTTACAATCTCCTAATAATAAGGGCAAATAATGGAAAATCAAATCAACGTATTCATCGTCGAATAAATTTCTAGAAAGACTCCTGAGAATCGACGCGCGCACCCGCGCACAGCCGTCTAATTGGACGACTTTCACGAGTAGCACTTGATAATGCAGTTGTACGTAAAGCCCGGCGCGCTGTTGCCGTTTGCGCTGACGCTTTTCGTCTGCTTCCATCTTCCTCCTCATCCTCCAGCTCCATCTCCTCCTTGCCTGCTTGGAATTCAGAAACTTGCAAACTCGCTGGAAAATGTGCGAGTGCCAAACGCAAAATCCCGAAGCTCAAGTCCCTTACGCGAATTCAAACGTGACAGCCGCGTGCACGGAAACGGTGCTTATAAGTGTTGCGGCTATATTCCTTTAAAATATCGGATGCTGTTGTAATATTTAAAAGTGGAAATGTATGCAAATAGCGATTGGAAACATGAGAGGTCGAATGAATGGCTTATAGTGTTTTTATGGGCGATAAAAGCGAGGTTTTCACCCACCAGGGTGTTGTTCGAAATAAGTTATCACATACACTCTAGACCAAGGGTTTGTAAATAAAGTTCGAGTTCAAAAAGGCAAAGTAAATATCGGTATACCCGTGGGCAGTTACGAAATCTTTTATTTATTTGCCAATTTCAAGCCCCTTATTTGCTAACTGTTATTGGAGTACTTCAAAAAGTAAAAGTTATAGGTTTGAAAACGCGTTTCATCATCCTTTATTGACTTTTTATCGTAACTTGTAATGTTTCGCAAATTAAAGTCGCTCAACTTTGTTCGGAAAATGATTCGTTTGGTTAAATAAACGAAAACAAGTTTCAAATATTATTTTTAATAAATACTGAACATAAAACAAAAACAAAAAAGATTCCACATCCCATTTAACTTTTATTAATATAACTGCGATCTTTTATTAAAATTGCGGATGTACATGTACCCTGTCTTGCCTATAAAAATATTCATAAGCTTTCCAACGACCGAGCACTTTAGAAAAAAAGATCACCGCGACAAAAACTTCAAAAAAATCGATCTTCAAAAACTTTCACGCCCGATTTGCTCCGCCAGCTTCAACTTCCTCCTCCTTTTCTCACACTCGAAAAACAAAGTTTGTTCACTGCGCTCGAGCCGCACGGGAATAGAGTCCTCGACACCGAAATACGTCACCTTAACGCGCGCGACAGCCGTCGAACTAGTGGCGCATCAGCGCTTTTATTCCCGCGGCGGCGAAAAATCCTTCGAGCGCCAGCCAGCCAGCCAGCGCTCACGATGTTTAATTCACGAGGCAGTCCCCGCTCTTCTCACGCGAATAATCGATCATCAAAGAGACATCGTCGCGCGACGACGACGACGACATCGGCTGTGCGCCCGGCAAACGCCAGTAGTATATACACGGCGGGCAGGGGTGGTGATGGCCGTAAGCCGCGAGCACGATAAAGGCTGCGCGCTATATAAGGGCCTGTGCTGGATACGTGAGCGAGGAAAGAAATCCGTGCGCGCGCGCGAAGGGGCGCTTATATACGTGCAGTTTACTGCCGACTTAGAAGAGGAGTACGCAGCATATATACTTGGAAGTTATTTTAGAATTTGTTGAAATAAAGTTTGTGAATTAACGAGAGCTTGTAGATATGTTTTATGTACTCGTGCTGTTCCTTTATGGGTATAGGAATACCCTCACTTTGCAGTTGATGATCGCGCATTGACAATGATCTCGTAAGGCCAGATTGTATCCCACTTTTTTTATTCACGTACCATTCGTAAATCTAACGAGGGTCACTCATATACGAGGGGTGACCCTAACTTTTTTGTTTATTCAGCTCGAAAAATATTTTCGAGTTTACGGTTACACCAATATCACCTATACACATAGTAGAAAGAAAAGGTAAAAAGCTTATGTAATTTATTCATAATCTTATTAAAATGAATATTGATTATATTAAAAATCGATTTTTTCGTTCATCCATTTATTATTCTTCATCACGTTCGAATTAAGTCGCAATTACTGAGGTTTTTTATAAAATGTCGATACAAGTTTTATTTGTCGCTATGGGGACACGCTATTGTTCATTTTCTTCTTTAAAATGATTTAAATGGACAAAAGCGTGTTCAAGCTTTTGAATAATTATAAGGAATGAATGAATGAATAAAGAAACGACAATAAAACGAATTTACGAAAAGAATTGCCAACTCCGTCATTTAATTTCTCTTACACGTTATTATATAATACTGCGCGTTAAAAATAACAAACACACCATAACTATATATTTTTCTAGATACATCCGATCCGCAAAGCAAGCGAGCTAATGACGTCGGTATAAAAGTACCGCACCAACTCTCATATAGGATTAAAATAAGCCTGCACCAATCCCCGATGCGCCAGATTCCCGCAGCTGTAAAAGCTCTCACGATGTTACGTTATCCGAGATTCCGTCTGCCACCCGATGCAAGCGCGTGCACCACCTTACACGCTTCCAGTTCTTACCTCGAGTCTGCACGAGCTGCGCGCGCGTCGCCTCGCCGCCAATTATCGTCCTTTGCTTTCTCCTTCCCCTCTTCCTTCACCAATCCCCCTGTTGCCCACACACACACACACTTGTTCTCTTTCTCTCCCACTGGCGCTATTTTTCTCCCCCGCGGTCCCGCGTGTTGACTTACATAACCCCCGCGAGGAACGGTTACGTGGTCGTATTGACGGAGGGTAAATAGCTACACGAGCGCGCACCCGCTGGCTGCATAGCCGAGGATTCGATTGATTCGATCGAAACCGCGCACTCTGGATAGAGTTGGACGTCGAGCAAGAGAGAGAGAGAGAGAGAGGAGAGAGAGAGGACCTTGCACAACCTGCTCGACCGAGCAGTATATATACGTGTGCGCCCTACGTTTGCCTTTTTATTATCGAGCGTGTAAGAGAGCGGAGAGTGATAAATTTCGCGCGCAAGGCGTCCGCGGGGGTAGGGCTGTGACGAAGGTGAGCGGACGAGAGGGAGTGAGTAGTGGAAGGAAAAGAGAGAGGAGAGCGTGAGAGGATTTTTGGAGATGATTAATGATAGCATGGAAAATGAGTCGGAGAAATTTAATTTTCTTTCGGGAAAGAGTGAGCTAGCTACTGCTACGAGATTATGTATCGCATATATATGCAGTGTAGGGTCGAGACGTTTAGTGAGAACTTAATTGTGCCTGGCCGAATTAAGTGGGCTTTGAGTAATGGATTTTTTCTAAAACGCTGCATGAAAACATTTTTTTTTTCACCATACGTGGTGAAAAATAGTATACGCAGTACAAAAGGAAAACTGGCCATCTCACATCTCGTCGTCTGCACGACTGTTCAAGTTTTTTCCTCCCTAGATGCATCTATAATGTACTATATTTAAACTATCTATAGTTGTTAATCATTTTAATAAGTTTGATATAAATTAAACTTTCCAATTTAAATTTTCAACTAGACTCTTTCCAAATTAAAATGTCAGCTTGTATTATTAAAAATAAAATATTATTTACAGTGTAGAAATCATTTGGAGAAGTACTTATCGAGGAAAGTGCTTTCGAAATCAAAATTAGCTAGCCTCATTTCCGATAAGTAGAATTAATAAATAATTGATAATCCGCTTAGCTGATTTCGAACATAATGGAGAGTGGTAAGGTGCTTTGGTATAAGATATTGATGCTCGGTAGCAATTATCTGAAGATTATACGAATATACAAACATTTCCAAAATATCTGTAGTAAATCGTTTATATACAATTCAATAAATTGGTTAATACTTATTCAATATTCAATTTCTCTACGCTACTATTTCAAATTATCGATTAAAATACCTTATAACTACGAAATATACGTTATTTGGCTTGACTCCAGCAGCTGATGGGAAAATCATACATAAAAAGAATAAAAATTGCGATCGATCGTAAAAAGCGCAGGTCAAACTGTAATTCGGTTTTTAGACACCAGTCATCTCTGATCCATCGAGCACCCCTCAACACATTCCGCGTTCCGGCATCTTCACCCCCCTCCGTTATACTCCGAAATCACCGCTTCGCTAAACCCAGAGCAAAACATCGTGAGTGCGCGACGACCTCCGCCCGTCTCAGCGCACACACCTCTGTCTTTTTATTTTTCGTCGCCCGCCGCGCGCACGGCATTCGCGCGTAAAATCACAAAAGGCAGGCGCTTGCGCGCGCGATAACCCGCCGTCGTCGTATTTCGTCCCGAGTCGCGAGACTTCCCCCCTTTCCTTCTTTTTTTACCACGACGCTCCATAAAGTAAAGGCAGAGACGCGCCGGGGTGTTATCGTCGGATCGATCGGTGCGCGCGGGCCGATCGCGTCGCGCCGATAGCCGCGAGCACCACTTCCTTCTATTTTCCGGGGAAGAGCCGACGAAGAAGAAGAAGAAGAAGAACGCCCCGCTGGGATTTACGGTCCTCCTGACGAAGCACACCCCCCTAAGGTCCCGGCCCCGATGAGAGTAAAGAGCAAGAGAGAGAAAGAGGGAACGACCGATATTCGAGGATGAGGAGGAGGAGCGCCAGACGAGGAGCGCGCAGTCGAAGAGTGAAAAAAGAGACAAAGGGACGATGAGACCGAGACGAAGATACAGTGCGGAGGTGGCCTTATAATATGGAGGAAGGGGAGGCTGGTGGCCAGAGGGAGGGGGGATAAAAAAAGATCGAAATGTGTTCGAGAGGGCAATAAACAGAGAGGGGGCGAGAAGAAAAGTGTCGGACGTGATTTTCTGGTGTGGATTAATGTTTGGCAGTTTTTTTCTCTCGAAATTATCGAAAAAATATCGGATATGATAGGTGTGTGTATGGGTATCCATTTGGGGCGCATTACTAAGCTAAGATCAATTCTGCTATCTAATAGTCT
>JAPYZO010007020.1:0-11794 GCA_030522905.1 Torymus flavipes | reverse complement strand
AGAGAGAGAGAGAGAGAGAAAGCCAGTGGCAAACAGGCGCGTCCGCGTGACTTGATCAAGACATCTGCGCGGCGTTGCTGGAAATTGTGAAGAGTGCATACGCTCATGAACGCATAATAATTCAAAATTCATGAATGCTGCGCATTTTTGCACGCGGTGAAGCCGCCGTTGTGTTGTTATACGTGCAGAATAACTGGCACGTATAATCCCGAGGTTTTGTTTTCACTGAATTATTATACATGTAATGTGAATAATGCGCTCTACGGGAACTATATAACAGGTTGAATTTTTATTTTATGAATGATACTTTAACCTGAAAAAAGGTTTATTTCATGGTAATGTTATAGACTCTTATCCCGAAAATCCTCAACTAAAATAAACTCAAATTTTTCCTGCTAGAGAGAGATCCACGACCCTCCCCCTCTCATCCATTATCTCGAAGACACACTTTTTGCATCATATATAGTATAAATCTCGAGTTTCCCTTCCGCCTATAAACAGCTAGAAAAGCAAACACGGGAACAAAGAGACAACGGCCTCGCGTCCCCGTCGTCGTCGTTTCCACAGCTGAGCGAGTGAGTACAGCGCACTCTCTTAGCATTCAGCTTTATCTGCAAGATTAAGAAGCTCCCGTCTGCTCCCTCCTCCGACCCTCGACACTTCTACCCTACGAAGGAACCTCCCTCTCTCTTTCTTTCGTGGAATCTAAAAACGAAATCTCCAGGCGACGAAAATCTGACTTTTCGCGCGACCGTTTCTCGTCCGTGACGTATAAGAAAAAAAATTTGCTTCAGAATTGCGTATAACGTATATAAACAGGAAGTCAAGTACCCGATGCGCATCGTCCGGATACCTCAGTTGCTTTCCGTTTTCTCCTCCGACATTGGCTCGCAGTTTTGTCTCTCATCTCTCCTACTTTGCGTTCGTTCTTTCCGCGCTGTCTTATGTTTATACAGGAGGAGAGCAAAGTGGGTCGAGACTTTTCCGCGAAATTAAATTTTTACTACTCGGACCGCGCGCCACGGAACCGAACGAATGCACGAACCCGTGCGCGCTGCAGTTTTTCGCCGCCCACGAGATGTCTTCTTTACTCTCTTGGATTTTCTTGTTTTACTTGACAGTGCAGTAATGTATTTTTCTTATTAAATTGTGCTACACGATGAAACCGTATATGAGGCAAAGTATTTGAATGAAGAAATTCTTTGTTTATTTTCGCGCGCGCTTCGTTGCTCAGAGTACGAAAAATTCTCTCATCGTTATTGCACGAAAAATTCTTTGCATAAACTGGCAAAGACTTTTGAGATCATTAAAAATTCATCATTATTTCGTTTCCTTGACCCATTTCATTTCATAATTCATCAAAAATAAATTTCAAAAATGTAACGTTGAATGCAGTCGCAAAAGATATTTTTTGAGTTTATACTCATTATATTAAAACAATAAACTCTCACTGTAACAAAAAGATCACAATTACAAAATACAATTTCAATTAAAATAATGTTCTTGTAAACAAAAGCAGCATAACAATAAATAACATTCCTATAGACATTCTTAACGTCGTGCCATCCTCACCAACATCGGAAAACAAACGAAACAGTGATTACACAGCTAACTAGAGCGCGCGGGGCGAGAGACGATGTCAAGTGCAAAGACGTCGTTTAATTCGGCCGCTGCAGCAGCCCTCGGCTGCTGATTTGACATCGTTACTGCGCTGCAATATTGAAGGCGAGCACACACACACATACCGCGAGAGAGAGAGATTGACTTAGTCCCGGGGCAAGCTGCAGCTCTGCCGTCGACTACGACGTCGAGGCGCATATAACAGCTCTTCCTTGTTAAGTACACGAGAGCTAGATCGAAGGCTTACGTCAGCCTGCGGCGTCGTAAGTAAAAATTCGTTGTGGCGATTAGAGTCGAGCGATAATTCAAATTGCCTATGTCGAGCGACGTATATATGTCTACCATAGGCCTTTAATGCGCGAGCGGAGAAAGAGAGGCTGCGATGCGTGTCTGCGCACTCTCTATTTTATGCGTTGGAGCTAGGAAGTCGTTTGGGACACGACGGAGGGGGATATATATGTATGTTTGTAGGAGTAAAGCGTCTGGCTTGTTTAATGATTTAATGATTCCATTATTTCTTTCGTGGAAGGGATAGCGTGCGCTTGGGTGGTTATATTTATTGTGCGAGATTGAGTGGTGTGTGCTCTTTTTATGGATGATATAATCAATTGCAAAAATGCATGAAGATATAGTATAGTGAAAAAAACATCTGAATTGAATCGAATTACAAATTCTATTTTTGCATGGAAATTTTTTAGACAGCTATAATAAGAGGAAACTTGATGCACATCAATCACTTGTATTTTACTGAAACATCCGTGATATCGCAGTTTCAGCTGCGCTGCATTTCGATTTGTACAAAAACACACAGTGTGTTGTTACAAACGTGTTTACCTTATCGGCTAGTGTGCATGCGTATAAAGTATACAGAAAATTTCAATCTATTCCAGTATATGTACATTTCGAATTTCCTCAAAATTCACTGTTTATCGAAAAAGCATATATAGCGCATAAAGTCGAATAAAGCACACGCGGCTCGTGTGGATAAAAATAGAAAATACTTGTTTTCGAATTTCGTCCGGAATCGAGCTATAAAAATAATCCGCGAGCAGCGTGGCAGAGAGTTTGGTTCAAGGTTTTTCATAAGACTGATATTCAGAGTAAATACGTCGCCGGCATATCGTGATTTCAGTGCTTACTCAAGCGTAAACAAGCTTGCATGACAGTCTTTTTATTTATGATAGCACACCACAATATCAAGCGCACGGTATATATACATACGTACGGCCCTGCTGACGTGAATTAATTGCGCCTTATTTCATATTCATTATACCATATTTATCATTATTTTGCACACAACATTTTAAACGTTAAAATTCTCCACACGCGGCGGCTTCGCGAGCCTCACTTTTGATGTAAAGCGAGCTGCAGGGCTAAATGGATTAAAAAGAATCTTGATGTATTTCACTTGTCACCGACTGGTTACATTTTTCATGCGCTCCCGTCGTCGCGCGCTCGAAAATAGAAACACACACTTTATTATATAAAAATGAAAGAGGCGCGGATAAAGATTTCCGCGCCTGCGCTGACATTTTATCAATACTTAATAAAACGCGTGTTTACTATTAAAATATTCCGCGGCCCGGCACACAAAACGATTCATCATTGACGCGATATATAGCACATATCCGAGAGAGCGGATAAAATATACGAAAAAATCTCGCACGCTCCCCCTATGTGTGTATCTGTCTCTCTCGGACCCTCATGAAAATTCAAGCCTTAACCCAGTTTCGCTATATCCACTTCCCCTGAAAAAAGCGGGAAAAACGGAAGAAGGAATCCAACCCACATCCATCCAGCACACATAGATACACACGCGCGTGCGCAGGCTAACCGAGGGTGAAAGCACAATTTCCATACCCCAGAGCTATACTCATTCGTCTCTTATCGAGGGTAAAAAACTCTTCGAACTAGGTTTCTAATATAGCACTTTCCTTGGGGGTGCCCTAAACTCTCTCGCGCCCATAGCTATTTCCAGCGTGCGATCGATCTCTCGGATGCGCGCACTACGTTACCCGCCATGCGCGCATGCGCCGAGATTTTTGAATTGGTAATCTGCTAATTAGCATTTCTCATTCGCTTGCAACTTCTCTCTCTCTCTCTCTCTCTCGCGTCGTCGTAGTCGCAAAACACAATCGCTTTGTGCGCGGCTCGCGCGCATGCTTGCAGCCCATGGGCGTAAAGTTGACGCCGCGGCGAGGTATGCCGACGTCGTCGTAAGTACAGACGCGACTATCGATCGGCAAAATATTTGCATCGAAAGTTTCTCGAGCGTGCAGACCGGCAGCGCAGCAGTAGTAGCAGCCAAGGACGTTGCCGCCGCCGCCGCTGCGTTCAAGTGTCGGAAGTCTTCGAGCATCGACGGTAGTAGTGAAGAGAGATGCAGAGAGAGGAGAGAGATCAGCGAATCTCTCGTCTGAAACTCTCGAGGCGGTTGTACGACGAAAGTCAGGCGCAAAAGTTAATCTCGACGGGGATTTGGGAGAGAATGCGGACGTTGGCTTGGTGCGGTTTAATGAACGTGTATATGCGTTTATGGGGCTTGTGGGAAAAGGATTAGAATTCGCGAGAAGGAGCTGTTCCGTTCTCTAGAGTTCAAGACTTTCAAGAGAAATTATGCATATACTCTTGTGTCAATGATATGCTTGGTATTTGAAATCGATATCGAGTAAGTGCTTGAAGATAAATATTTTAGATTTTATTGAAGCTCACTTAACTACCATGTAAAACTTCAAGATTTAAACCTATACTTCAATTGACACTAGAAGCACTATATTCTTACACGCACTTTAAATAATTATCTCCCTTATACAATACCTAAAACACATAAAAACCGACATCCCTTTTTCACACCACACGGCAGTAAAAATAATTCCATAATCCTCGGGGTAACGCGCTCGACTGTATAAAGCTTAGTAGGAGGGGCGGGCAGGGCGAGAAAGTAACAGCGGCGAGAGGGAAAGAGAGTAGAGCTTGTTTTTGCAACATTGACTGCGCGCGGGCACGCGGCTCACCGAAATTACCTGGCCGCGCCTCCTTCTCCTCCTTCCAGCGCAATACCCGCCTTTAAATTAGTTTCCTAGAGCGCGCGCTCTGAAAAATTGAAGATTTTTTGCGCGCCCCCCGGCCCCCCCGGCCCGCCCTCCTGCAGCGCTACTGCTGCTCTTCTATCGCTTCTTACCGCTGCTGCGCGCTCGCGCGTTATAGCTATACTTTCTCTCACTCTCCGCATTTCATTTTGTTCGCGAATTAAAATTGCACGTTCTCCTGTTACGTAATTTCGAATTGTCTCGAGCTCTCTTGGCGCGGTCGTCTTTGTTTAATATGTATTTTAGCGCGTGGATAATTATGGTAATTACTTTTTGATTCCGAAGCTCAAAGATATATACATGTAGTGCAAGTAATTAAATGTCATGAATATGTGCGCGCACTTTAATTGGATTTCGGGTTTACGCAATTTCATAAATTTTTATTTAATTACGTTTGCGAATTAATACGTAAACAGTGCATACATTATTAATGTTTGATTGCCTTTGTTTGTATAGACTGTGTACAAGAGTACTTTGTATATTTTTTGCATGAAACATATTAGTAATAAGAAATTCGTGTATCCATCTGAATGTTTTAACTGTATAAATATTTGCATGCTCGCATGTTTCTTGAAAAACAATAACAGTGCTACATTGTTCGTCGGTCGCGAGTAATAAAATATGCATTGTTGGCTCCCACTCTCGACAATTTCTCGCTGGAATTCACGCAAAATTTTAGGAAAACCGAAAAAATCTCTCAAATGGAACACAAAGCCTACACATACACACAGCACAGTTTTAAAATATTCGCAAGCCTCATTCATTTATACCACGAGCTCATTCCCCGCCGCAATTCAACGTCAATCAAGCCTCCGTTGCGCGCATGATGCACACAGATAAATCATAATTAAAGCACGCGCAGAAAAAAAGCGGACGCGATAATAATCGAGCGGCGGCGCGCAGCCAAGTACACCGCCATGTAATCGTGCCTTAAATATATATTAATAACAAAAACAAAAGAAGGCCGTGTTCTCTTCTATACAAAACCCGCCGCGTTTTCTCGTCCCTCATACGCGTCAACAACAGCCTGTGCATTTTTTAAAGGATCTTCGCATGACGAGACGCCGCCGCCGACGCGAGCAATTCTTTCGAAGGTTGTCGAAAGTTTAATTAGCCCAATTAGAGGCGCGAGGGTTCCACCTTAATTAGGAAGCATCCTTTCGGCGCGTTAATCGAGCCGGTCCTAAGACTGCGCGGCGCGGATGTCGTCTCTTCTCCTCACCCCGTCGTCTCTGCAAATTAGACTTTTTCCTGGAAGCGGGCCACTATACATCTTATGCCGCGCGGGGTTTCTGAAAAACTTCGTGATTATGCCTATATACACAGTGCGGCAGGAGAGAGAGTGGGTTTACGAGGCGCGCTTCTTTCGCGTATGAGCATTTAATTAGCTAAAAGTGGAGCGGACCCCTCTTTTCTTGGATTATGTTATGCGCGCGGCGATGCTCCAGTTTACCGCGGGGAGAAAAAAAAATGGGAAGTGAGATAAAATGGAGAACGGTGGCAGACGGTTGTTCCAGTTCAATTCAATTAACGGTAGGCCATATAATTAAACGTAATGGCCATTATGAATCCGAAATAACTGTGGGCCGGTTGCAGTAGAAGCGCTGTATGCGAAAGACGTTTAGAATTGAGTTTCACTTGGGGAGAAAGAAATGTGTTTTTTTTTTTGTGAGGAAAAGAATTGGAAATAGAACGCTTTCATTTCTACGCGGAGAAAAATTACTTTTTTTTTTTTTTTTATAATTGTCTCGGTGTTCTATAAAATTTACTATCTAAAGTAGTAATAGTAATGAACAATTATGAGATCTTAATGCTTTTTATAGAAATGTTATATTGTTTCTTCAGCAGTTTGTAAAAAAAATCCTTTCCTATTAAAGAATTAAACTGAATTTGACGAATCCCATCTTACGCATTTGACAATAACGCATATTGTTAAATTAAATATAAGCTTTCAAAATTTTTAAAACTTAATAGCAGAATCTAAAGCTACATTGACTCACATTGCTTTCCCTACCACGTCTATCCATTATGGAAACGATACTACCATATATTTAGGGATTGCGCAACACAAAGAATTAAAACAGCGCAGTGTTTTACACACTTTCGTTTAGAATAAAAAAGCAATTACACATTCTTAATCTCCTTTTCCGTACCTTCAAACGACACGAAGCGAAAGTTGACTTTTCAAACTCCCTCTATGCTTACGAATAAACAACAAGAGCCAAGCACCAAGGCGAAATTTGAGCAATTCCAACGACACGAGGAAGAGAACGGACGCGCGTGCGTCCTCCCATATCGAAAATCTCCCGAAATCCGATGAAATTCCAGACGCGTGGGCGTGAAATTTTCAATTCACCAGCGACGTTGCATCACACGCGCGCGTAACAACGCGACCGCACACACACACGCGTGCGAATGAAACAGCCATGAAAATAATGATCGTCGGGGAAACGTCCTACGCACCTGTGCTCCCGCTCGCGGGTACCTATACTCTCGGAAGAGCGAGAGAGAGAAAGAGTATATAGTCGAGGCATCGACGCGGCGAAAGGACAA
The DNA here is from genome assembly GCA_030522905.1 of Torymus flavipes. NCBI lineage: Eukaryota > Metazoa > Arthropoda > Insecta > Hymenoptera > Torymidae > Torymus > Torymus flavipes. Next base: position 4,532 of record JAPYZO010007020.1, on the reverse strand, counting down.
TTATCGTCGGTTCTTTGTGAATCCGTCCCGCGGCTCCGTGCGTCACGCACAGGGAATTCATTGTGCCACTCTTTCTCTCTTTCTCCCTCTAGCCTCGCCCTTTCTCCGCACACGTCTCTCCTTTCTTTTCCTCTCGACCCTATATGAGTTCTACTTGCTCTTCCGTCTCTTCGTTTTTAATTTTTGTTTCCGTCTGTCGCTTCCGAAAGAGAGCAAGAGTTGAATCGCCGATCGAAATTACTATACTCGAATGAGTAATATAGAGGTCTAGGTTTTTCTCGAGTGTGTGTTGCGCAGTTCGAAACTGCGGTGAATTTATGAATTTGTGAACGGTCGGTGTTTTTTAAATATTCATTAGAGAATAAGTGATAAAATTAATTATTGAATTATTTATTTTATTCGTCGTGAGGGTTCTTGCTCTATTACACGTGCCATATATAGACATCATAAGGTACTACTTCAACAATTGGTAAGATACTTGGCAAAGTCAAGTTCGGGAGGATTTTATTCCGGTGGGCTTTCAAATTGTCTCTAGGGTATATTCTCGTAGTACATTTGACTTTGAGCGATATTGTCGTACTGCAAAGGTAACTTAAATATTAAAGTTCTTGCTCGGAAAGTTAATGTACCGTATAGACATGCGAAGTACAGGACCGTGAAGGGTTAACGACAGGATATCCCTTCAGCTGACAGAATCCTTAACTTGATTCATCTGCTATTCAATATTGAAGTAGAGTCTGGAGCTTGGGAGAGTCGACGTGAAATGTGTACATACGCGATTCAAAGAAATTTTACCTCTGTGTCTCCAAATTTCTATGGACGCTCATATTCTCTGTCATTAATAAGTAATCGTATAAATGAGTCTGAAGTTTGGTTTGGTTCCAAGGTTATATTAATTAGTACAATTTTTGCACGCTGATTTAGTGTTTTCTATAGTACAAAATTACTTTATCACAAAGGTTTAAATAAAATTGACATTGTTCAATAATTTTAATTAACTGTAATAAATTATTTCGTTACATTCCAACGACGCAAACTTCGTATAAACCGTAATTAATTTTTCCCTTTAAATTAGAATTACAATTTACCGTAATATTCAATCATACATCTGAAATCACTTCTATTTACCAACATAACAATCCTCAAACGCCACTAATAGTTGTCATTCAGAAGCGCAATTATCTCTCGCACCCTCTGCTATCAGTCACTGTTCCTATACGATTCTACGCTGCACAAACGGATTCCAATCGCGCACTATGTCGCCCATCAGCAACCGATCGCGCAGAAAAATCAGTCGCGTGTACGCCATGATATACCTACACTCAAAACGCGTGTATATAAACGCGCGGGCGCGCAGATTGATCTGGGCGCCCGGATGCTGCGCTCGTAATAGCGGCTTTATCTGGTAGCCCCCGCGGTGTCATTTAGCTCGTCAGTCGTATAAGCCGAGGCTTGCGGAAAAACGCGCAGACATCAGCTATTCAGTTTTGAATCGACGTCGTAGTTTAACGCGTATACGCACAATATTCATTTGCAGTTTACTCATGTCGCGCGTGGATCCTTTAAAAACGAAGGTTAAAAACCTAGAGCTCTCGCGCACGTCCCTCGAGTGTGTACAGTATGGAAGGAGTGAGACACGCAAGTCCCACAAAAGGCTGTAAAGATATATATATAAAATTCAAAAGAGAAGGAGACGAGAGAGGAAAAAACAAGCAACAGCGGTGTGGTAGCAACAGATACATACACCCACGCGCGGCGGTGTGTATACGGGAAAACATTTTCCAACTGTTCAGCAGCCGCCTCTCTCCCTTTAATCTCCCCCGTCCCATTCTCTGTCTCTCCCTCCCTCTGGGTGCATGCACTCGCACATACATACGCATGCGTATACGTACACACGTGCCGTGTGTATACGTAGACTGCGACGTTGCACTTCCGCGTGTCGCGCGCCGTGATGCGCGTAAACGGGCACACACGTGTGCGTAGCCGCGGCCACCGCCGCCGTAGTCGTTAAATGCACCTCGACGAGACGACGTCGAGTCGCAACCGAGAGCGAGAGAGAGAGAAAAAGAGAGAGAAGCGCAGTGAGAGCTTTAAATTTGCATTTTAGTCCCCCGCGCAGGCGACTTTAGTGCAGCACTTTTGTGTGTCTCTCTCGTCGCGCAATCGAATCGGCGACGACGACGTCATGCTCTGACGGCGCTCAGTGCGAGTCTATGTATATATATATATATATATATACTATTATACACACAGGCGTATATGCAAGTACTGCGTTTACGCGTCTGCAAGCGGAGCATGTGTGTCTGTATACAAACACATACTCATGGCGCGCGAAGGCATAATGCGCAGTGCATTCGAACGCGGCTCCAGATCGCGTTTATCTTTGTTTCTCTAGCAGCCGTTAAGTTTACACTATATTCCGACGCGTATGTGTATTTTACCTCCCTTTCTCTCTATTCCCTGTGTTTTCCTCCTACTTTTAAAGGTTTCGCGTCTCTCGAAAACGTATATAGACGTGCTAAAACGATCGCGCGGGCGCGATACATCGGCCATCAGTCGCTCTTTGATTCTCTCCCGCGCGCCAACAGACTCGCTTTTATCTCACTCTCGGTGCGCCTTTATACATATATTATACACCTAACGCGGACGGACACGCGTCTTGTTTTCTTTTTTCGTCTACGCTAAAAACGTGCGGGAGAAAGAGAGAGAGAGAAAGAGTCAACGCACGCACGATGGATGATGGCGGAATGTATTATGATGGCGAGAGGGGGAAACGAGCCCCGGGGATAAATATTATAGTGCGGAACGTTAGCGAACTCACGACGCTGCACACGCGCATATACGTGCGGTATATAATAACAGAGTAGTCCGGCGACTGCGCGCGCAGTATATTTTCATCGTCTCCTCGCGGCGAGGCGCGCAGCATGCGCCAGTGTATAGGGCGATGTATATATACACCGGCGAATTAGAAAAAAAGCCTTTTAGCGTAATGATTCATTGTTTTGATCGTGAAATACGAGGTGTATTATATTATCCGCGCGCGCTGGTGCGCAATACTACGGTGGTGGGAGTCCGCGTTGCGGGATAGCTAGCGCACAGATTTTGCTTATTAATCGTCGTTCGTTGTCGCTTGGTTTGTGAGATATGGCCAGTAATTATTTATTTTTATTTCTAAGATGCGAGAGGCGATTTATGGTAGTTTATAGCTACTTTATGATAAGATTAAAGTGAGATTTTTATACTATGTGTTTTGAGACATGATCTTATATGCTTATGATTTATATGGGAAAACATTTTCACTAGTTTATTACATAATAATTTTGGTATAATACATGTAGAATTAGCATGATTAATTATGCGTTTATATTTAAATAATAATAATATGTCCCGCTGTTTGATAGTAAACACATAAAAATCGCATCCGATTGATTTTAGAAAAATGCTTCCATGGTAATAAAAGAAAGAATTTAACCTCAAATTACATCGATAGTTATGTCAACATCAAAATGATAAGAGTGTGACATATGAATGAAACAGCGCTCGCCACCGAGATAACTCAATCTCCCATTTAATCAGAGAAATTTTGACCATCTAGATTTATGCGGAGAGAATTTGATACGGGCAGGTACGTATATATAAACCGGCTTTAAAATATTCATCGAATCGGATGCAACGCCAACGCAATTTACGAACTCATAAATATTTGGCAACGGCTGCCAAACTTTTTTACCCTTTCAATTCTACAAGAGCTCATTGCTATGTAAGTTAACGCTCTGTACCTATCCCGTACGCGGGCTTTACGTACATATAAAAGTCGTTTGAGCGGCGGCGGACGCGACCCAGTACCGAACTTTTCCACATTACCATTTATCTGCACGTTCCGCGTGGCGAGAGCGCGTCGGAATTATCTCTTTGTATCGAGCTGACGTTAAATTAGTTGTTTTGCCGCAGAATTACGAGGTAAAGTGAACACATCGCAGGGAGGGAGAGAGAAGCGAAGTTTAAGCAGACAAAGAGCGTATACAACGCTCGATTTAGCTACGTTAACTCTGTAATCTCAGCTAGACTTGTACCAAGGCACTTTCGCATTACTAAACGTGCAGGAAATTTAATGCTAATACTGCGCTCATGAGATATATTTGTCCAATAATCAGGTCAGGCACTTAACGTAGTTTCTTCCTGCATGTATTTACATAGAGGTTGCGTAAAGACACACAATGTGTGTTACTTCTCGCATGTGTAACAGTACAATAAAAGAATCGAAGAGAAAGCACACAACAAAAGAAATTGGAAAGCAAGAGAACAGGTGAGAGACCCTACAAATAGAACCAGCAGCCGCGGAAACCCCGCGTACGCGCGCGTCGCGCCATAAAAAGAAAACGAGAGAAAAACGCCCTCGCGACTAAAGCAAACAGAAAAAAAAGGAAATCCACTACTGCATGACGACGAAAGGGAAAATAAAGCGCGCGCGGGCGGGAAAAGTAATCAAGACAAAATGACGGATTAAGAATAAAAGGGGGAAGGAGAGAGAG